>VAHH01001086.1:0-14791 GCA_013357305.1 Radopholus similis | reverse complement strand
GAGTCAAAAAGGAAAATCAATAATTCTCAATTTTACCTAGGGATTCTCAAGATTTCCTGATTCTCAAGATTTCCTGCGACATATACATAGCTATTTCCTAATTACAAGAATTAATTACTGCCTTTCATTCCCCTAAACGAATGCGGGTGCTAGGGTTTCTCTGGATTTTATTCACTGCTGTGTTGCTTTTTAACGCTTCATCGGGATTATCACGCACATTCCGCGTTCATTTCATATTTTCGCGTTGGCAACAACGTTGCAGTTGGAGAAGTAATCGAGTTTTTATTTTTTTTTATTTTTAGAGTCTCCAAAACCCACTCCGAGAATGGAAGACCAAAATTCTTGCGATTTTAAAGGAACTCCATCAGACAATGATGATAGCGAAAAGGCCAACTCGATCCTTCTGGAGAGCCAAAAAATCCATTCCTCCTCCCCCTCTACTTCGTCATCTTCGAACGTCGAAAGTGAGGCAGATGAGGAGGACGAGGATCAAATTGATAACGACGAAGACTTCAATCCCGACGACACAGAATTGAGCAGCGATGACCAACAGAGTGTGAAGCATGCGCTACAATTTGCTCAAAATGAACCCGCTGAAAATAAATTGGAGGTTTGTGGCGCATGTAAAACTAAAAAATTCGGGTTAATTTCGGACCAATTTCTATAAAAAAACAGCGAAAATTCCTTTCAGGAGCATGAAGTGATTATGCTCAATGATGATGAGAATGAAAACGGCAATGTGAATATTGATGCATTCAACAACGGTGTGATCAGCAGAAAGATGTTGAATACGAGAGAATTAGGTTTAAAGTTCAAAATGTGACAATTTCATTGTCTTCTTTTCTCCAGAATCTTCTTCTGCTTTGCACCGCGAGCTGCGCAATCTGCACTTTCAGTGCCCTGGAGAGCGCTGCAATTTGCCGACCCCATTTGACGGGTGCTCTCGTCTTTCCGTAAAAAGAAGCTGCAGCAGCAATGGCCATTCCAACGATGGGGAGCGACCCATGCGCATTACACGAAAACGTGAATTGAACAAATACAATGGTGGGACGAGGAAAGAAGAGCAGCAGAAGCTGCGCCACAATCGACTGGGCGAGCTGGAATCCGAAACAGAAAAGATGGACCTGTGCGACTGTCTGGACCAGAAGTGCCCCGGCTGCCACTGGCAGGTGAGGGTCCCAGAAATTATGCCTCGACCAATGTCTTCTTCCAGTGCGACAAGTGCAAGGGCTACAAGTGCAGCTTCGAGTGCCGCAATGGACGCAAAACATATGTGGAGAAGGTGGACGTGTTGGGCGACGACCGCACCATCCACAACCCGATGTTGTTGTGACTTGTGATGTCCGTTTTGGCAACTTGCGATCTCCAGTCTTTTATTATTTTTGCCTGAAAAACACTTATCCTCATACATTTTTGTCCTCTGTCTTTTATTATTATTGCCTTTCAATGGCATTTTTAATACATTTTTGTTACCGAAAAGCTAATCTCCGTTTTAAATGAAGCAGTTGCCCATCTGTTGCTGATCATTTGGGATGCACGCAGCAAGTGGCGACGACAACTCTGGGGAGCGGAGCGCACTTTTGGCCGAAGAAGAAAATTCGACAGGGGATGTAAACGGGGACGTGGAGGAACAGGCCAGTGGTCGAAAAAACGAAACCAAAATACCGAAAGTACTGATTCAGGCTCTATTGGTACTCGCCGGAAACGAAGCGGGAGGTGATAAAAACAGGGCAAATGGCGGGTTGTTGAGCGCTGTGAAGTCACTGGTCGGCGGAATAGGGACTGGCGATACGCGAATACAGGTACTAGGAGAAACTCATTCGGCTTGTAGTCAGTATTTATCAATTTATCATCGTAATACTGAGTCCAATGTTAATAAGAAAGCCGTTCCGAGATTAAATCGCACTTTCCGTTTTATTTGCTTCTCGTATTTCCGTTTGAGTTTCCAATTTACTATTGATCGGCTGATACGCTTTCTGCTCCCAACCAGATGCTTCGTGAGAGCGCGCGTTTTGCTTTGCAGTTCAAGTTCTTATTTTCATCGCGGCGCTAAAAACCCGTTTGCCCTTGGAATTGACGCTCTCCTGCCCTTCTAGTCTGCCCAGCGCCGCTGATCCCAATCTCTCGGCTCCGCTTTCTCGCGCGGCGGATTAGAGTTAGTCAACCTCTCCTAGCCAAAAGTATTATTGCAATGTTTTCGAATTTTTAACGCCACAGCTTTTTGTTCTCATCACTCATAACCTTGAAAATTGTGTTTGTCTCTCTATGTTCTTAGAGAAGACTTAGGGATATTTGAATTTGTGCATTTGTTCGGATTTTCATTTGTTTTCAATATTTGCAGATGGGCATTGGACTGGAGGTGCGTCGAGAACGGCCGTCCGGTGTGCAAGCCTCCTCCATCAAGGTGGCTGTGCTCATTTGGCTGACCGTCCAAAACGCCGTCCACGCACTGTTGCTGCGCTACTCGCGGGTGAGAAACAAAAATGAACGCAACCGAATCCGCTGTTTTTGGACATTCGTACTCTGTGCAGGTCCGCGACGTGCCGGACATGTACTTCTCCACTGTCGCAGTTTTCTGGACGGAAGCCATCAAATTGGCCGTTTGTCTGGCCATGGTCTACCGCGATGCGGACTGCGGAATCACGGGGCAAGTCCCGCTATCCACCCTTTTGGCGATAAATTATTTATTATCGAATTTCCAGAATCCATTCTAATAGATTTTGATTAACCCAAATGGGGCTGGTAAAATCCCGTTTTGCCATTTTCAGAGCTGTACACCTGATAAAGAGACAAGTGTTCGACCAACCGAAGGACACGCTCAAAGGTGGGGAGGGGTGCTTCGCCCACCTTCGTTCCCCCTTCCCGGCTCCAGTCTGCCTCCCCTCGATGCTCTACATCCTCCAGAACAACCTCTTCTACACAGCAGCCTCCCATTTGAATGCGGCCACTTTTATGGTAGTCCCAAGCAGGGCAAATTTGGACGTTCACTTTGCCATTCGCAGATTGTTTCGCAGCTTAAAATATTTTCCGCCGCCATTTTCTCCATCATTTTGTTGAACCGCGCGTTGGTTCGAGCCCAATGGGTTGCGCTAGTTGTGCTCTTCATCGGCGTCTGCTGTGTCCAGTTCCAGCCGGAGGAAGAGCACCAGTCGGACCGAAAACATGGCGGCATCGAACAGAACATCGTCACCGGTCGGTCAGCTGTCAAAATCGGTTTAAACGGAAAGCACTGACCAAATCGACTTTCTTCGCATAAGCGCACGACAATTTGTATTTCCGTCGCAGGCTTCACAGCCGCCTGCATTGCGTGCGGTCTGTCCGGTTTTTCGGGCGTTTTCTTCGAGAAGATCCTCAAGGGGTCGGCGCCGGTGTCGCTCTGGATGCGCAACATCCAGATGGGCGTATTCGCCATCCCGGCCAGCTTCCTCGCCGCCATCGTCCAAGTGGGCGGCAAAGCGTCATGCATTTCATTTGTGCGTTTTGAGGACGGAGGCAAGATTGCGGAGCACGGCTTCATGCACGGCTGGGACGGGGTCGTGTGGCTCACGTCGTTCTGGTACGCGGTGGGCGGTCTCTCGGTGGCGGTGTGCATCAAGTACGCGGACAACATCGCCAAGAACTTCGCCACCTCGGTCGCAATCATTCTGGCCACGCTCGGCTCCATCCAGTTCTTCGGCTTCCACCCCAGCGTGCTCTTCACGACCGGAGCCATTCTCGTCATAATGGTGCAGGAATCTAGAGGAACTCTCCCTTCGCGACCCTACTCAGACTTGACTCTGATTTATTTGGAGACCGGGCCCTTTTCCATCCAACTAGCCGCCCACTTATTCTCCAACCTTTTTATTTAGGGCACACAGAATAGGTGCCTGCCCAGTCTGGCCAAAGAATAATGGGGGCAGGCACACACCACAGCGTACTTTGTTGTTTGGGCAATACCTATAAGAACCAGGGCGAAAGAGCGGAGAGTTTTTCACATATCGACCAATTCGCAGATTCCCGCCTGCCTTTCACATAACAGGCGAATGCCGCTTTTCGGGCGGAATATTCATTTTCGGCGTTTTCATCCTTCTTCCCACCCAGAGCATCTTCCTGTACTCGTCGTCGTCCATCTTCCTGCGCTGCTTCAACACCTACGGGTTGTCATCCGGCGCTGCCGCCTCCCCTTCCCCCGCGTTTTCTAAGCACCAGCATCTGTTGGTTTCGTCCTCCTCCTTCTCTCCATCAAAGCAATAAAATGCCCACGCGCTTTCGGTTGCTTTGTTCCAAAAGCGGGAGGGAGATCGCATCTATTTTTGACTGTAAACTCAGAACACCTAGCATATGTATCTATCCCCCGTTCCTTCACTCTGATTGAGAATAATCGGTGCGTTCACTCTTTCACAGACCACAATGTGATATTAAAATTTTTATTTCATTCCCTGTTTGGACAGCCTGCAATAGTCACACTCACAAAGCGCACAGTCAAGTTCCCCGTCGCCAACGTCAAAACCCGCACCGTTCACTTGGTATCATTTATCAACATTATCAATTATCATCATCCATTTTCGATTTCTCCAACCACATCTCCACTTAATCGCCCCCGCAAAGTGTTTCCCCGTGCCTGTCCATCCATCCGTCTGTGATAAGTGTCCTTCATCACCCCTTTACTCCTCTGCTGCCTTCTTCACTTATCTCTTATTTTAGAGGCCTACCTATCCGTCCCATGACCGCCGCTAAGGCTAAATACATATTAAAACGCATTGGTTGTGTGTTTGACCTTTTCGCAAACTTCAGCACTTTGGGTTTTTCAACGTGTTTGTGCAATTAATAATGAATGAATGTAATAAAATAATTTGTTATTGTTGTTGATAAAGCGTTGTCCCAAAAACTTTAAGCAGTTCGACAGCCAATTACCTTACATATCCTTCCTTTCTCACGCCCTTTATCATAAATTGCGCGTTTTTCATTTGAGATTGCGAAAAAGTCGAAAATGTCTGGCGAAGAGCGGCAGCAACAGCGCAAATCGGTGATTGTAATTCCAGCTTTGGAAGACGAAGAAAAGCACGTCGCACAGAATGGCGATGCATTGCACACAGTTGGCGAAAAGGTGGAGGAAAGAGAGCCACTCGCCGCTGTCGCCAGCAACGGAGTGGCGGCAGTGGGGGGCGCCACAGCTGCTGCAGACGGGGAATGTGCGCAGGTCAGGCAACAGCAACGGCGGATCAACTACGGTGGGGCAAATCAAGGGGAATCTGTATGAATGGGGTGCTGTTGGACCTGGCTAAAACATTGACTGATTTCGCCTTGCACAGGCGCTCTGCTCAAGTACATGAGTCTACTGGTGCTGGTCGTACAGAACACCTCGCAAGTGGTTAGTTTATTTCGCATCAAGGGGATGAAAATGGAGTGCCTCCTGGCCATGTGATGGAAGGAGTGTGGGTATGAAGGAAAAATCGAATTCAACTTCCAGCTGGTGATGCGCTACGCGACCACGCGCGATCCGAGCGTCCATCCGCCCTTTCTGAAGACGGTGGCTGTGTTTTTCAACGAAGTGGTCAAGTTCGTTGCTGCGCTCGCACTGTTCTTCGCCAGCACAAACGACTTCAAAAAGTGCGATTTTGACGGAAAAACATTTTTGGTCGAAACAAGAAATGCCCGTTCAGGTCTATGCAGCTGCTACGCCACCATTTTGTGACCAACTGCGTGGACACGCTCAAGGTCGGAGTTCCTGCCTTCATCTACGTGGTCCAGAACTTCCTGCTCTATGTGGTGGGACACATGAATTTTCCGATTTATCAAACTTAACCTCTATAACGATGTAGGCCGTCGAAAATCTGGACGCGGGCACTTACATGGTCACCTACCAGCTGAAGATTCTCACGACGGCCATGTTCACTGTGCTGATGCTGCGTCGGAAGTTGTCCATTCCGCAGTGGGTGGCGTTGCTCATTCTCATCGCCGGTGTTGCTACCGTCCAATATGTACATAAGCATCAAATTCGAACCGAGCTTAAAAATCGATTAAAATTCGAACCGAGCTTAAAAATCGATTTAAATTCGAACTGAGCTTAAAAATCGATTCTTTGCGTATGTAACAATTATGGGCGAGATTGCGAGACATGACTTGTTCTTTATCTTTACAGAGCGCCAACCAAAAGAAGTCCTCTTCCAACAGCATTCAGCAGGCTCTGGGCAATGCGACGGCCCAACTGTTTACCACCACCAGCACAACGCCAGCGGCAAAAGGTAGCCCCGAACAACCTGCAAAAGGAAAGAGCAACCGAGCCTAACCTATGCCCCCACTCAGTGACGGCCAGACACGAGCACGAGCAAAACCCCATTCTTGGCTTCGTCACGATCATCGTCGCCTGCTTCATGTCCGGTTTTGCGGGCATCTATTTCGAGAAAATACTCAAGGGCAGCGACGTGTCGGTTTGGCTGCGCAACGTCCAATTGGCAGCCCTCTCCATTCCGATTGGACTAATCGTGATCGCGGTGATACAAAAAATATTTTTAAAAATGCTCTTTTCTAAGGCATTTTTGTTGATTTAAGAAATAATATAATGCATTTTTGTTTGCAGGTAAAAGACGGTCAAAAAGTCTACGCTAAGGGCTTCATGCAGGGCTTCGACTTTGTCGTTTGGATAGTCGTCCTACTCCAAGGTGTCTTTTATAGGAAACGGAGCCAAAATGAAACTTCAAAAAAAAATGAAGCGATTTCTTCTTTATTTTCCGTTCTTTGCAGCGCTGGGCGGTCTAGTGGTGGCGGTGGTGATCAAGTACGCGGACAACATTCTGAAGGCGTTCGCCACTTCCGTCTCGATCGTGCTGGCCACCGTCGCGTCCATCTTCATCTTCGCCCAATTTCCACGGTGGCTCTTCATTATGGGCGCTGTACTGGTGATGGCCGCAGTGGGCATTTACGGAGCCTTCCCATACCGCAAGCACGCGAAGCGGACGCCAGGGGAGAACGACAAGATGGAAGAAGCGCGCGAAATCAAGCAAAAACAGCAGAACAACAAAGGAGAAGAGCCTGCCTAACGCTTTGTCTGTTCATACGCGATTTTCATTTTTTTAACCCAGCAATCGTTTTTTCCATTTTAACCTCTTGCTCTCTGGCGAGCCCAAACGCGGACCAAATTTTGCGTAACCTCTTTAAGCGGCAAACGATCATGATTCGGCAACACAAGAATTGAACTCTTGAAAGCCCTTTATGATTTCGGTCCGTAGGTTTTGCGCTCTCTGGAGTCTCTAGATCAAACCAATTCCAACACATTCCTAACATTCTCATTCTGTCGTACTTTTACATATTTCCATACTATTTATTACCTACTACATTATACTTATTGCGTTATTGCATTTAATGTTTCTTTAACCTTTCTTTTCAATTCAAAGCACTTTATTGTAATTTTGTTTTTGAGGAACAGAAGCAATGGCAAACGAACAGCCAATGCGAAATGCGTTAAAAGAAAAATGAAGGTGGATGACCAATTTTGTAATCAAAAGTTATAACTTATAAGTGGCGATGTGTTGTTAGTGGCAAGTGGAGGAAACGAGAAATGCAAATGCGTCCTGTCGGTGTCCGTAATTTAATAATTTCAGATTTATAATCATTAATCAACGACTTGTCATACATACATAATTAAAATTTACAAAATGAATTAACATTTTTAATACTTATGATGGCATATTCTGAAACACCACCAAATTTTTACGGGAATATCAGTGCCGAGAATGCAACCTACGACCTCCCATTCGATGTTTCTCAACTGGAGTCGGCGAATTCATTTTTCGAGGGAAGCCGACCTTATTGTCGAGCCCTCTACGATTTCAGGTGATTTCTATTTGTCACCTAAACTTTAAGTTGATCTGAAATGTCGGAAACATACCGTTTTTTTACTTTTTCAGCAGCAGCTATCCAGAGGAGCTCAATTTCTTCGCGGGGGATTTGCTCTATTTGACGAGGTGCGTGAATGACGAATGGATGGACGGCGAGTGCCAAAGGACCGGACAGCGCGGAATATTCCCGACCGGCTTTGTTGAAGTGGTTGTGCCGCTTCCAGAAGATGAGCTAACGGTTTGGCATTTTTCAAACAGAGGCGTTGAACATGATTAAACAGTTCTTATTCACCGATATTTCCAAATTTTCAGCAACAATCCGAACCGTCGCTCTCCACCAACAGCTCATTCTCAGCTCTCTACGCCGCCCCACCAGTCGAAGACACCGTGGATATCGCCACGCAGATTGGTGTCGCCTCGGTGTTGTACGCGTTCGAACCACGCTATGGGGACGAGCTGGCTGTACGCGTTGGAGACAGTGTCCAAATGCTGGCGCTGCCGAACGCCGAGTGGGCGAAGTGCAGGTAGCGAATAACAATTGTTGGCCCCTGTTTTTGACTGTTCACTCTGAAGAGATCCCACCAGCGGACAAGTGGGCATCGTGCCGCAGACATTTCTGCACATTTTTCTGGACCCAGCAAGTCAAAGTGCAATGTTGGTGGCATTGGAGGAGAAGAGCTGCCTAGATTCGACGCAAAACTGTACGTCTTTTGAATAAATATTCGAATTCCCCACTCAAGCTGGCATCGAACCGAGCGAGAGCAGTGCAATCAGCTTCTCCACGCCAGCCTCTTTCCCGCCATCGACATTCAGCTTTGATCCTTCTTCGCAGCAAACGACGGCTCTTTACCCGAGCATACTTGAAAACAATTCGTCGAACGACTGGACAAATCCATGGAACACCTCCACAGCGTCGTTCCAGCTCAAAGAGGTTGCAGTGCCGCCACCCCCTCCGCCCAGACCTCCACCGCCGAAATTGCCCTCCATAGACCCAAACTCTGCGACAAAACGGTAAAATCCGTGCGGCGATTGCTCGAAATAATTGAGAAACTATTAGAAATCACTCAAGACAGAATATTTAACTGTTCAGCACATTGCTGCCGCCCCCACTTCGCTCAGTTTCGTCGTCCAACGTGATAGGCGGGAGCATCAAGACCACGAGCAAAAAGTGGCACGGCAACAAGCGCAGACCTGAACTGCTGCAGGCCAATCCAAAGGCTAACACCCGATCGGAAGCTGTGTCCGAAGGCGAAGAGGCCGACGAGAGTCTGATTGTGCATGTGGCGGAGGCGCATAATGCGCCGCACTTGCAGCTGAACACGGCGCCAGCGCACCAGTCGGACACCAAGCAAAAAGTTGTGCTGGACTTTCTGAACACGGAACGCGCCTATCTATTCGACCTTGACACGTGGGAAGCGGTGAGGAGAAAATATCCAAGTTTGGATCAATACTTAAAAAAAATGTTCCAGTGCATCCAAGAGTCGGCAGAACTGAGCGCAGAAGACAAACAAGCACTGACTGGCGGGTACGCCCCGCTCAAACAGCTCTCTAGGGCACTCATTTCCGCACTCGAAGCACAAAAAGGTGTGGCTGTTTTGAACAGGAGGAAGCATTTATCGTCCAGATTTGGCGGCCGGGGACCAGAAGTTCGGCCAGACGATCATGGAATTGCGCGAACAGTTCTTCAGCGCGTTTGCCAACCACTTCCGGTGCGTGGAGCAGATCAGCGCCGCCGTGGAGAGCGATGATGGCGCGGACCCTGCGCTGCAGCAGACGCTTCAAAAGTGCGTCGGGGCGATGCGCCAACGCGGCTCCAACGTGTTCGACGTGCCCAGCGCGGTGGCACGCCCCATCCAGCGCTGCTTGAAGTACCCGCTCTACGTCGGCGAACTGCTCAAGGTGGCCCTATAACAAAATTTTGCCAATTAAAAATCGGCTGTCCCAAGTGGGACTGAACCTTTGAGAGAGCCTCTAACCTGGATTTCCGCCAGCTCACACCAATCCACCACCCGGACCATCCGAAGCTGATGGAGGCAATGCGCCAGCTGGGCACACTCGCGACGCGTATGAACGAGTGCAAACGGCGCAAAGAATTGATCCGTAAGTACCGCGCGCAAGAACAACTCTCGCTGACTGACCGCCTCTCCCGGATCAACATGCACTCGCTGGCCAAGAAGACCAATCGGCTCAAGTACCGCATCAATCGCACCATTGGATTGGGCACGGTCGTACGCGATGAGAGTGGGATGGAATGATTTTGAAAATAGTTCAGGTGAAGGACAGCGAGTTCGACTACCTGGTGGGGCTCCTGGAGGAGGCGGAGCGCCGTCTCTGCAAGTTCCTCTACTGCGCACAGCTCTACAAAAAGCACGTGGAACTGGCCGCCAAACGGCACGAGGAGAGCTACAAGAGTGTGAGCCAGGTGAGGAGGCTTACTCTTGTTTTGGTGAATTGCCCCATTATTAGGCACCCTCGGGGGAACGCGTGGTCAAGGCTTTCGCAAACATGTTCCGGCGCGTGGACGAGATCTGCCGTCAGCACTTGCAGCAATTCGACCAAGAGTGAATATTTCGCATTTGCTCCCTTTGACCGATCTCCGCCATCATCTCCAGAGTGATCACCGAAGGCAAAAAGCTGGTCCGCAGTGAACTGACAAAGCTGGTGCACAAACGCTGCGACAAGTTGGCGGACTACGAGAGCGCGAAGGCGACCACGGGGAAGAATGCGCAGGAGGTGGAGATGCGCCACAACGAGTTCGAGGCGCTCAACAACCAGATCAAACTGCAGCTTCCGCGCGTGATCAGCACCATCAACAAGGTCGTTAGCAGAGCCGAATGAATAAGTCGATTCTGTTCCACCCAGTTTGAACCTGCCTCCGCAGGAAAAAAGAAACAATCCTCTCCACACTTTAAGCGCGTTCTCCGGCTGATTCAGCGAGTGAACGAACTGCACTTGGAGTTTCTGCGCCGCATGGACGAATGGTTCGACAACGAGCGGCCGGACAAAGTGCGCAAGTGCGCCGCCTCCGCCCCACCGTTTCGGGCACATTTGTCCGCCTCGCTAAAACACACATTGGTGGAGCTGGATAAAATCGCAGCACACCTCTATCAACGCCCGGCAGAGGGAGAGCAAGGAACGACGGCGCTGGACCTGCAGAGGAGTTCGTTTTTTCCCATTGAACCTTTCTGCTACCTAATCTATCAATCGTTTTTCTTTCCTGTCAGAAAAGTCATCATTCCGCATCTCATTCCGAGCGCCAAAGCAACCGGCAAATAAAAAGGTCTCCTCTGCATCGCTTTCCTTACAGCGTCGCCCCCAAACGGCGAGGGAGCGCGACGCACTCGTCAAAATTTGCCAAACGCAGTGCCAGGCCGCAACGCTGCGGAGGTGTGCGCGTGCCTGGGAGAACGGACAGCTGGTGCTGCGCGAGGGCGACGTGCTCATGGTGAAGGAGCACCGCCAGGACGGGTTCAGGTCAACGATGGGCCATGGGAGTGCGAGAAGGATTCGAACCTGGTTCCCCTCCCTTTCACGGTGCCCCCCATGTGTGGTGTCTAGCCTAGCAAAAGCACAGTCATGTGGCACCAAAATGGAAGCCATTATTTTTTAAGTGTGTGCGATAACGCAGTGTGCACTGGGCTGGTGCCACTGGAGCTGTTGCGTCCGTTCGAGAATTTCGCCGCCGCTGTTGCCGGGACGCCCCCCGCGTCGCAGCTCGGCTCGTCCGCCAAACAATCCCGACACCAGCAGCATTCTGCGCCGACAACACCGCAGCACCAAAGTGATCTGTGTGCTCAGAAAAGAATTTGCCGAACACCTTCCGGCTTCAGCCCAATTTCCGTTGGACGATTTTCTGGCGGCCATGTCGCCAAATCCGAACGGCGGCACAGCCTTGGCGACGACTGCCGCCATCCAGACGCACACTCGACCTAATCAACTCAGCAAGAACGCAGCGGATCAAGATCTGATCGGTGAGGAGGCTCTCAGGAAAGGCTCTTACTCAATTTTTCTCGGAAATGCATTTGTGCGCGTGAATTTATATAAGTCCAAGCAGAACTTTGGATTCCCAGATCTCGACGCGGATCTTATCCAGTTGGACTCGCCGCCACGTCTGGAGGATCAGAGCCGCGATCTGGCGCCAATCGTGGCGCTTCCGCCGGCCACCAAGCACTCCCAGTTTGTCCTCCCCCAGCCCATGATCAACTACGAGCGTGAGCCGGGCACAAAAAGTGGGCAGCCAGCAAAGCAAATTCGGAAAATGAGCAACTCGCACAGGACTTTCCGAGCCGAACCTTCAGCAGCCATCCTGGGCCGGGGGAACGGCGACCATGTTTCCGCCACAACCAAAGGGCGAATACACTCCTGCCAGTGACGACCCGTTCGACGAGCTGTTCCAGACCGCCCTCCAGCTGTCGCGGTCGTCCACTGCCTCGCCGTCGTCCACGAAGCGGGTCGAATCGCCGCCAGTGCCGGCCATTCCGTTGCGGCCTCAGCAGGGTGCGAGCGGCGGCATTCAGCCCGTGCGCATTGCGCCACCGCCTCCCAGCCAAAAGAGAGCGGTTGGAAAACATTTCTCTAATTATAACAGTCGGATATTTGTTTTTGTTTGCAGCGTCCGCCTCTACAGCAACAGCACCACTTCCAATCTTTTGCGGTGTGTGCGTTCGACTTCACGCCGATTCCGCTGGGCCAAACAACGAGCAGTCAGCTGGCCATCCGAGAAGGCGAAACGGTGAACAATGAATGGGCTCAGCAATTTGTGCAAAAAAATGAATTTTTGAATTTCAAAAGTATTCGGCCTACTTTTCTTTGTTCAGTTGGAGGTGTTGCGTCGTCAAGACGACGCCGGCAACGTGGAGTGGTGGCTGGTGCGCAGGACCGACGGCCAGCAGCAGCAGGGCTACGTGCCCGCCAACTTCCTGAATGCGAACAACACACGCATCTGAGGGGCAGGAACACATTCATTCAATCGGTCTGGATCTGGAGGTCATGGCCCCTCCACCTCTGATGCTCAATAATTTACTAATTGTGATTGGACTCACAAGATACGGACCTTCGTCGTTGCATGTGCAGTCGTCGTCTGTCTCTCTTAACAAAACACTTCCTGTCCACAGTATCCACACCCGAAACGACAATGTTTTCATTTGACTACTGCCTAAACGTCTATTCTCGCCAAAAAAACTTTCTTGCATAATTCTAATGTTTCTTTCGTTTATTCAGACAATGAATACATTAATGGTTGTTCACAATCATTCCTTCACCCAATCGGATGCTTCTATTGCAGCGCAGCTATTTTTGGCGGAGTTGGCCCATCGCCCTTTGTTGCTGCCGCTCGTTTCAGGGCCAATCCCTGCTTGATCAGCTTCTCCTGCTTGAACTCGATCAGAAGCTCCTTCGTCTCGCGGTAGTCGTTCACGCACGCGCGACACAGGGCGCGGTACAGCTCTTCGCCGCCAATGACTTCGACCTAAAATTGGTTCCCAATTATTTTAAAAAATCCACTCCACCTTTGTGTTGTCCGACATTCGGAACGTGAAAGAGGCGGATTGGCCGCAGCGACACACAGCGCTCAACTTTTCGATCTTCTCCGCCAGAGGGATCAGTTGAGTGACGGCGGGGAATGGCTGCTGCCGGTAGTCGCCGTTCAGCGCAGCGATGATCACTGTTTTGCCGGCATCCGCCAACGCCTGGGCATGCACCACAATGTCTTTGAACTGAAAGAAACACGAAATTTGGGACCAACAAAACGATTTCTCCTCACAAATTGGCCTTCATCGATGCCCACCACATCGCATTCGCACAACTGCTCCAGCACCTCGCTGATCGTCTCGGCGCTCAGCGCTTCCATTTTCCGTCTGAAGGGAAGGGGGGAATGAGAATTGAAGAAACAATTTTGTTGCAAATGCTGTTTCAATGTCGCCCTCGACGAAATCTTTACATAATCACTCTTAATAAATCTCGAAGCCAAACATCGTTCTGAGATAGAAAGAGCTTTACCGGTCGTGAGTGCATGCGTGTGTGGCGTCGTAACGTGTGTCATGCGCGTACTTCACCACCGCCACTTTGCGGCCTGCCAGCGTGTGTCGTTGCGCTAGTCTGAACAACTCGGTGCTGTGGAGGGAAGGGAAGGGTGAACGAAAGCATCAAGATACGGAGAAGGAGAACTACGTTTTGCCGCTGAACATTGGACCTGCAAAGATAGGAGGTGGAATTGAAATTGGTTTGTTCAACAGCCATATGAGTGGACCAACCGATGATCAGCTGAATGGAGCCGCGTTGGTGGCATTGGCATTCCGTCATCGCTTGGCTGCTGCTTTCTGCTTTCAAATCAAATATTTCGTTATGGCCCAAACCTTAAGCCTAAATAAAATGGAAATTTTACTCATGTTTAGGTAAATATGCAAAAAAGCCTAGCCTGCCTAAACCTACTGAGCCTAAAGTTTAAACTTTAAAGGTTTAAATTTAAACCTACTTCTAGCCTGGCCTACGTTTTTTGCGTGCGCAGAAAAGGCCCACTTCCCATTTCCTATACCCACTCCTCGCCAAACTCCTCTGTAATGCTGCAAAATCCTGAAAGTATTCTGCGGGCTATGCGCGAGATTGGATCTATCACTAGTTTATATATCGATCAACGCTCATCTAGGGGATTTCTCGTTTTTCCTTTTTTACATGCTACGCAGCTGAACGAGTTCACTGGAAGGGGAAGACAAGAATGATGTGCGCAATTCCGCAACCATCGCGGATACACTATCATGCAATAATTGTTACTTGGATGCTCGAGGCTGCAATAATATGAGATGTGACGTAAAATCCATATCTGAGTACCCTTCTGAGCTAATAGTTATGGTTATGGTGGACAATATATTTTAGGATTGGTGGCACCAGACACAAAATTAGAGGTCGGAGCCGTACCGTAATACGGCCGTAAAAAGCCGTAACGGCATGCCGTAATGGAGCCGTAATACGGCCGTAAA
>VAHH01001085.1:0-14834 GCA_013357305.1 Radopholus similis | reverse complement strand
GACCAGGTAATCCAAAAATTCATTCCCCTTATTTGCCACTAGTTGGCCCGCCACTAGTCGGCTCGCCACTAGTCGGGGCGTACCGGGACTCTGGGATGATTCCCGGCGCTTGCTGGATGTACTAGCCTGTTGCACTCACTCTTCGCTTGTTTTTAGGCAAAATAACATTTCTTTTTAATTTGTAAATTCGCACACTCATCTAGGCTCGGCTAAAACCTAAAAGTGCAACTTTTTTAAAATTTTAAATTTCGACAACCTCAAAACTATACTCTGTACTCTCTCGCGTAACCGCACCACGGCCGATCGCTCGTAGCTTTTTTTGGCCAAATTAAAAAATTACAATTATCCATTTAAATTGCGATCACAAATAACGAAAGGTGGCGAGTCTCGTGCCCGAGAACGAAGGACAAATACCGAGCCTAGAGTGCCAGGCCGCAAATCGGTAGTCTTTGAGGTTTGAAAGGATTAAGAAAAGATGGCGCACAGCTAGACTGGAGGACTGGAAGAACCATTCCCATCGCTTATTTACCTCTATACATAAGACATAAACATAACTTATGTATAAGGTTGTAACTGTAACACATTGTAGTGAGCTAGTGAGGTGCTCCAGTCTCCAGGTCCCCCTGTGCAATACATATCTGCCCATCACATCAATCCTCCCGCATTAGTAATTCATTTTACCTGCGGTAAAGACCCTCATCAACTCATCATTTATCGCTCATCGGCACACAGTCCTCTCCATAAAGTCACTCCATTGGCCCCCGTCCTTTCATTCAATCCACACATTTCCACCTCTTTCGCATTTGTTTCTTCTGCTGAATGCAATGTCGTGTTCCTCCTCCAAGTCGGTCTCTTCCCCTCTCGACTCGGCCCCTTCCACGCCCAGGATCTCGATGGCCTTCTCCAACCCCATTCTGGAGGAGATCAATTTTCGGGACGAGACTTTGCCGGTCGGCGAAGGGCTCCAAAGCGGCGCGGATTGCTCGAGCACCGCGGGCGGGAATACGCTGGAGAGCTGGAAAAAGCACACCGAGGAGAGGGCCAATCGCCGCAAAAAAGGCTGGTTTCAGGAGTGAGTAGGTGACAAATGGGACATTTTAGTCCGAACTTACGTCTATCTGGCTCTCGTTGGCGTCCTCGTTCTCATCTTGGTCGCACTCGGCATGAGACTGATGGTCGCCATCATGACTTTTACTTATATATTAGCTAAAATTGCAGACCCAGCACAGTCTATTGCACGTCCAGCGCGAACACATATCGACAAAGGAGGAACAGCTGAACCTGCAAAAGGAGGTGGTCAATCGAGATTATTTGGCCAAACAATTACATTCACGTGTTTAGTTGCTGGAGATGCACTGGACCCGTTTTAACGAGTCGACCCTGTTCAACGAGACCCAGTTGCGTGAGGAGCAACTGCAACTGCAGCGATTGGTGCTGGAGGCGCACAAACGGTCGAACGAGACACTGACCCAGCTGCTGAACGAGACCACCGTCGAGCTGGGCGAGTGTCTGAAGCAGAGGGCCCACTTGCAGGAGGAGATGTGGGAGATGGACAGGCAGAACGCGCACCTAGCCAGAACGGCCGATATCATGAACTCCAGTGTGGTAGATGCCACCCATGCATTTGAGGTGAGCAAAAGTGGGATTACTGCTAGCAGTTTTTGCCGTTTCAGTCCCAGCAAATGTTGATCGAGATGTTCCGAGCGGCAAATGTCAGCCACGAGAAGACTGTTGCAGAGATGCGGAGTCGTACAATGGAGTTGAAGTCTGACTTGGAGGCGGGCAAGGTACACTAGGTTTCCATTGGATGAATGGGCACACCAGACACAATTGAGATGGAGTTGGACTCTTTGCGCGACAAGATCGAAGTGCTGAACGACACCAACAGGGCGCTGGAGAGCCAACTCGACTACCAGCAGCGCGTCCTCGAGGAGAAGAATTCGCTGGTCACGGAATACGAGGCCCAGTTGAAGGTGAGGGAATGCCGTTGGAATCACAGGACACTTCTCGCACAGGTACTCCGCCTCGTGAACGAGTCCAAGAGCACGCACGAGGAGAGAGCCGCTGCGTTGGAAGAGCGACTGGAGGGGATGCGCAAACAGGTCAGTGGCCGGGGTGTTCCCGCCGAACGGCCCCTTCAGATGCAACTGCAAGAGCAAACCCTGGAGGCAGAGAGGAACGCCAACAAGAATGTGCTCAAGGCCTACGACCTGACGCACCAGAGTCTGCAGAAGAACTTCAACGACGAGAAGGAGCGTCGCGAGGAGATGGCGGCCCAGCTGAAGAAGCTCAAGGGCGAGGAGTGCTACCGTCTGCACTGCCGCAAAGATTGAGGAAAGTGATGGGGAAGAAGAAATATTCGTCACCCATTTTGTTGGCAATTTGTTCGTTTAATAATATAACATTTAAAGGGGAAATGTGTTTCAAACAGTCAACCGAAATGCCAGCGTTCACCGATCAACCCACTCTTCCAGTGCAAAAGTGTACGAAACTCCGTTTTATCGTTTTTCTGTCCGAGAGTCAGTTATCTCTGAATTCTGTGTCCATTCGGTGGTTTCGTCCAAATTTGTGGCCATTCGGTGGCCGCTTTATTTCCAACAGAATCTAAATAAAATCCCACCACTTCCACTCCGCTCGTGTGACTCTTTCCTCCATTCGGGGAATTCTCTTAACAATAATTCGTGGCGTAAACACTTGCGCCCTCGCCAGCAGCCCCATTGTTGGCCGAACCTGGTAGCGGACACCGAAGATCTTTGGAAAACAAGCGCGATTTGCGAAAACAACATTCCGCCGCATACAAATGTATTATTTAAAGCGAACACCTAATAACAGCCACAACAGCAATCCCCACAGATCTCCACCGTTCGCTGTGGTCGACCAAACAACTCTCTCTTCCACCGCCAGACAAAATAACATCCCTTTTGCGCCCAAATCGATTTAGCTGAAAATAAACGCAAAATTATCGGTTCTCTCCGCGAGCGATTCAGCCGCATTTCATAGCAAAACGAGATGCCATTTCGTTCTCTATCCATATTGGGGAAATTCAACATTTGAACCAGAATTAGTTCCTTCTCGACATTTATCAGAATCCCAAAGGCCAGCACAATTTGATTTGCGTTCCTCAAAATTCCTCCTTTCAATTGTATGCGCGAAATTGTGCTGCGATTTGTGGATCTGGGCGAATAAACAAACTTTTTTGAAAAGCATGCTGCACGCGTAAACACTAAACAACGCAGCTATCCTTCGTTTCAACGATCCTTCAGCCACTAGCCTACTTCTCCTGTCCAACCCAATGGTGGCAGTAAATGTGGCCACTCCTTCGGGGCCGTCCCTCCCACAGCCAAAACATGAGCCCAAACTCGGATTCTTCATCTACTTGGTGAGTCTGCCGAATGTCCTTTAACGAATTCCACCTTCGCCCACTCTCAGTTGTCGTTTATGGCCGTTATCGGCGGATTCCTATTCGGCTATGACACCGGTAAGAAGACGACTGATGAAGCGTCGCATAAGTGGTGACCTGGCCCTCCGTTTTGAAGGCATTGTCTCTGCCGCGATGCTCTACGTGCCGAAGAACCAGGGTCTGGCGCCGATGGGCAATGTGTGGCAGGAGGTGATCGGTAAATGGCGGAATGTGCAAATGGACCGGCTAAGGCAGACTTTGCATTTCAGTTTCCATTACTCCCGGAGGTGGGTTAGCGGACAACACAATGCGGTGGCATAACTGACCAATTGAGTGGCGGGAATTGGTGCTCTATGTGCGGGAAAGGCATCGGAAAGGTACGGCCGCAGAAAGGTGATCATCGGGTCCGCGATGGGCTTTGTGCTGGGCGCGTTCATTTGCTCGGTTGGCATCAGCAAGTGGATCCTGCTAGTTGGGCGCATCACCCTGGGTCTTGCCACTGGTGAGAGACACAGTGCCAACAAGGGAGAGGGATTGAATCGGCTTTTTGCAGGATTCTCCTCCATGATAGTGCCCATCTACGTGGGCGAGTCCTCGCCAGCCCACCTTCGGGGTTCCTTCCCCTTCTCCGCCACACTCCTCACCCCCGTGGTTTTGCCATTTTCAGGACGTCTCGTCTCCGCTTTCCAGATGATGATCTGTGCGGGACAGGCAGCAGCCAATATTTTCGCGGGCGCATTCTCGTACATAGACCCGGTGAACATCGGATGGAGGTGCCCAACAGCCAATAGAAGACCACCACCCATTGACCAATGCCCAAACCAGGCTTATGTTCGGTTTCGCGGCCGTTCCCTCGATGATCCAGCTGGTCGGCTTCTGTTTTCTGCCCGAAAGTCCGCGTTGGCTGAATCGACACCAAACGAGCAAAGAGTGCGAGCAAGTGCTCAGGAGAGTCTACAACGGGGACGAGGAGTGGATTGAATATGGTGGGCGGGAGGAAGTGATTGGCTCTATTCGCAACACACAGAGATGGAGGAGATCCGGCTGTCGCAGGAACAGGAGAGACGGGACAAAGCGGAACACGGTTGGATGGATGTAAAACGAACAAAAAAGTGTGAAGCAATGTCCACAGGCGACAATCACGTGATCCTGTGCATCATGAGAATTCAAACCGTGCGGAGGGCTCTGCTTGTCGGCACATTGATAATGAGTTTGCAGCAAATGTCCGGCATCAACACGATCATGTGAGCGGTAGGGAGAGCTGTTGCTAGGGGGTGTTCGGTGTTCAGGTACTACACCGGTACAATTATCAAATCGGCCGGAGTGCAGGATGAGCACACCGCGGTACGATTCATCCGCGTTCTGTCTGTCTCGGTCGAAGTGTTCTCCGTTTAGATTTGGATTTCCGTCGGAACAGCGGGTAAAATGAATGGCTGAGTCGGAGGAAAGTGATCCCACCGAAATTGCAGCTGTGCTCTTCAGTGGCACTCTGGTCTGCATCCAGCTGGTCGACAAACTCGGGCGTCGAATGCTCTTCCTGGGCAGCATTTTTTGCGTTTTGATCGCCACCTCACTAATGGGAATAGGCAAACGCGACCAAAATTGAACTGATTCTTCCGTTCCCATTGCAGCATTTTTGCTGATCAACAACGCTTCCGCGCCAACATTGCAAGATGCATCTGGCAACGAAGCCCTGAACATTGACCCGGGCATGGCCAATTTTGAAATGTGCTTCCGGAAAACGTAAACCAATTCAACTTGCATTGGAAATATTGATCTTAGTACAAATTTTAGAAATTGCGACTTTTGCACTACAGCAGAACAATGTGGATTCTGCGTACCAGAAGGCGCTGAATCGGGATACTGTCTGCCCAAAGTGAATGGCATTTTGTAAAATGGGAATTCACTTCGATTTTTAGGACGAGTTCAATGCGGATACCCGTTCTAGAACGGGCCCTTGTTCTGTCGGACCAGTAGAAGACCGATGGCATACAGTGGGAAATGCGACGAAATACGAATGGTTGGCCTTGTTTGGCGGATCTGAATACCTTTTCCGGAACAGGGCCGAATCCGCATGCGAGACCCCGTACACACTGCTGCCCGTTGTGTTGATGCTCTTCTACCTGTTCTCGTTCGGCTCTGGCTACGCCCCGCTGATTTGGGTGTACAACTCCGAGTTCTACCCCCTCTGGGGCAGGTCCTCCGCACTTTGAACAAATTCGGTGTTGTCCATTTGAAGCGCGTGAACCCTGCGTGGCGTGGACCACCTTCTGCAACTGGGCCTTCAATCTGCTCGTGTCCCTCACTTTCCTATCGCTGAGCGAGGCGCTCAGCAAACATGGTCCCAATCCCTTAACGACAGACAGACAAACCCAATCAACCAATTTCAGGTGTCTTTTTCGTTTACGCCGGGATTACTGCGTTTGCTCTGGTACTATTCTATTTCATCATCCCGGAGACCAAAGGCATGAGCTTGGAGGAAGTGAGCATTTCGGAGCTGCAGTGTGGATATTTCCTTTCATTCCCAGGTCCAAACTCTGTTCATGAGCAAGGAAGAACGCCAAAAAGCTGTGGAAAACATCAGGCTACGCGAATTGCCCAAAATGATAGATCGCAAATCGCTGGAACAGAGGAAGTGAAGGTTCATATCTCAGTGTGCCAAATTGCAATTATCGTGTGTGCAAATGCAGTGTTGTAGATTTATTCTATAAATGACTGACTCTATGGAAATACATTAATATTATTAATTATTAGAGGTCGGAGTAACCGGGTTTTCCGTATTACGGCTTTTTTACGGTACGGCTTTTTACGGCCGTATTACGGTACGGCTTCAACCTCTATTAATTATTATATAGGCCGTATTTGTCAGACTCAAAAAGTCCTTTTCCATGTGAAATGAGATGTCAAGGTGGGGAGGAGCATCACATATAGGTAGGTACGCAACAAAAAGCACTGCCTGCGATTACTCGAATCTCGGCAAACCGTATTCCTCCGGCTTGAACTGTTCCAGGGAACCGAGCACTTCCAACAAGTTGGGGTGTTCCTCGCGCAATTTGGGCAACGCGGTGTCCATCCAGTCGGGAGGCAGGAATTCGAGTTGCGGCACCATGATCACCTGAAGGGGTTGTTAATTAGTGTTGCATTCATTCGGGACACATGAAGCTAGACCGAGCATCCCGCACGCAACGCACTGAGCGCACCATTCTCGGAGTCCTCGAAAACGAGCACATTCCCTGGGGAATCCAGCGCCCGGCCATAGTGCTTCTCCTTGCGGCGTATTGTCACCTCGTATGCATCTGGACTCGGCTTGCCATTCTTCACCTCTGAACCGATTTTAACTTTGCAAAAGCCAGAGCCAAGGGTACCAGGGTCACTGCCACACAGAACCCGCACAGGGACCATTTCCAGCCAATGCCCATATTTAGCCAACTTTGCTTCGAACTCTTCCGTGTCCGAACCGGTGCAAATCGCCAGAGGTGTGCCGCTGGTGTGGAAGTGGCGGAGAAGTTTTTCGGCCCCAGGAAGCGGCTAAAATTAATTTTCGATTTATTATTAATTATTATAAACACGAGATTGCCTCGGTTTTCTCAGACATAATTCTGTAGATGGCTTCATCATATGGCTTCATGTAGTCGTTCACCGTCACTCCTTTGTTGCTGAGCCCGCTCTCGTTCAACAGTATCTCCACGGCCAAATCCTTCTTTCTGCCCATCATTCTCATTTTCCTTGCAATTTTTGCATTGGTAAATGGTATAAATATCAGCTTACAATTCACGTGTGAAGGTGCCGCCAAATTGAGCCATGGCCTCCGCGTTTGCCTCCGTGTAAAGTCGCTCCGAGTCGATCAAAACACCGTCAAGGTCGAACACAACGTGCGTGATCTTCGGCTTCATCATTCCTTTGTTGACCCCTGGTCCTGGATGCTCCGACCCATTTGCACAGGTAACTGCTGGTGACATTTTATTTTAAGCAAATGAAGTTGATGACGAATAAGAATCTCTGGAGGGTTTAGATTCGGAGTCTCAACGTCTTGAGTGCCTAAAGTATAGATACAAAATCATTGAGGCAGCAATCACCACTCAGCAGTAGCAAACAGCGACCCATCTTTATAAATCGTAACACCCATGAGTGAACCAAAAATAGTAAAAGTAGATCGAAGTCGGCAAACGGGCAAAGGAAGAGGAGACGATAAATGATGAATTGATAAACGATAAATTGATGTTTGTTGAAGGTTTTTGCCTTTTGCTGCTATTTCTGTCTTAGAAATGGATGGGACTGGGACCATTCGCCATTTGTTTACGTCAACCCAGTTATTGTAATCTTTCGTCTTCGTTTTACAGTTCTGAATTTAGAATTTACGTAGTAGTAAGAGAGAATCGAGAATTAAAATGTAAGTTGAGTTCTGAGTTGAGCAAAGTGATAAATTGAGAAGTGACTACAGCTACAGCAGCAGCAGCAGGAGCCAGCTGAGAGCATTATTAATTATTTTATTACATTATTATTACTTATTGTTATTGGGTATAGGTAGTACACTACATACACTACACCACTAGTAGGTAATTAATTGTGTGTTGCGAGCTTGCGACTTGTGACCTTGTGATGTTCATATCCTGATCGTATCTATTATAACTTATAAATTATAATTTGCGAACGAACACTCTTGCCATAGATGTTCACGTTCAAGGCTGAACCAGCACAGAGCACACCAGCAGAAACAGAAGGAAAAGGGAGGAAAGGGGACGAACGCTAAAAACACTCATTGCATCGGTGAAATGTTCTTTGTGCGAGAGCACGACAGCAGCAATCGATGCTGCACAGCACCATAGCAGTCCTTGTGCTCAGTGGCTCAGTGCCCGTGCTCTCTCATCAGACTCTCAGACTCACAAGTCATCATAAGCAGTGATTGCGCCATTTTATTTGTGTGCTTTTTCTTGTTTAGTTTTCAATCTAGTCTGGCACGGCACAGGTGTGTTTAAAGTTTAAGTTTAAAGATCCAAAATTTAGACAGCTATTGCTATTGCCTATTACTAGATTACTACATAGTACATACTACATACTTACTAGTAGCTAGTAGGTACTAGTAATTAGGTATTATTAATTAATACCTTATTATTAAAATTTAAAAATGAACAATTTGCTGCAAATCCTCAAGGTGGAGGACAAAGAATATAAATTTTTCGATTTGACACAACTGAATGACCCCAGATACGGTCGGTTTTTGGTAAAAATGAGGATTGAGAGAAATTTTCCAAGATCTGCTGCCCATCTCCATTCGCTATTTGCTGGAAGCTGCTGTGCGTAAATGTGATGAATTTCACGTCCGCAAATCAGATGTGGAGGCGATTCTGGACTGGGAGAAGTGCCAGAAGAATACTGAAGTGCCCTTCCAGCCGGCTCGCGTGTTGCTCCAGGACTTGACGTGAGTAGGTAGAAAACGAAGAAATTCTAACAATTGCCGGTCAGTGGCGTTCCGTGTATCGTTGATTTGGCGTCGATGAGGGATGCAGTGCGCACTCTGGGCGACGACCCGATGAAGATCAACCCAATGTGTCCGGTTGATTTGGTCATTGACCACTCTATCCAAGTGGACAGCTTCGGAAAGTGGGGGGATAACAAATAACATTGAAGGAGTGTTAGCCGACCACGCCAAAATTGCAGAATGGACTCGCTGAGTCGCAACCAGCAGCTGGAGTTTGAGCGGAATGCCGTAAGGAACACAGCCCTTTTTGCATTTATTCCGTTCAGGAACGGTTCCGCTTTCTTAAATGGGGCGCCAGCGCCTTCAAGAACTTGCTGATCGTCCCTCCCGGTTCGGGCATTGTGCACCAAGTGAACCTGGAGTATTTGGCGCGGGTGGTCTGTGTGGACCAAGAGACGGGCGTCCTCTTCCCCGACTCCGTTGTTGGCACCGATTCGCACACAACGGTCAGGCAGTTTATCAAATCCCAGTCCAGTCCCGACGCAGATGATCGACGGATTGGGAGTGCTCGGCTGGGGAGTGGGCGGAATTGAGGCGGAGGCGGTCATGCTGGGCCAGGTGAAATTGAATGCCCGAATCTCCATTCCGTTTGCAGCCCATTTCGATGCTGCTGCCTGAAGTGGTCGGCTACAGAATGACCGGCAAGTTGTCTGAATGTGCCACCAGCACAGATTTGGTGTTGACAATCACCAAGGCAGGAGAGAACTGTTTTTTTTAAAGATTTCGTTGGTTTTAGCATCTCCGCTCAATTGGTGTTGTGGGCAAATTTGTCGAATTTTTTGGGAGTGGCGTCGCCAATCTGAGCATTGCTGACAGAGCCACGATTGGTTGGTTGGCGAACATTTATTCGCTTCTTCCAATATTTCTTCTCAGCAAATATGTGCCCGGAATATGGAGCCACCGTTGGATTTTTCCCAGTCGATTCGCGTGCAATCGAGTGAATCAAAAATTGGCAGAATTGTAGGCCAATTTAATTTTTCAACAGATATTTGCGCCAAACTGGTCGTGACGAGCACCAATTGCGAAAGATCGAGCAATATTTGCGGAGGAACGGGATGTTCATGGACTATTCGGAGAGTGCACACCCAAAATACACACAGGCAAGAGCCGGAGTTGCATTCTGGGGATTCGCTCTCCACAGGTGCTCGAGTTGGACTTGTCCAGCATTGTGCCCTGCGTGTCCGGTCCAAAGCGGCCCCACGACCAGGTTGAGCTCAGCCAACTCTCCAGCGAATTCCGTGGGGGATTGAAGGTGGAGCGGGGAAAGTGGACGTTTTCGCCAACAATATCAAATATGTCTGCAGGCTCCAATCTCGTTCAAGGGATACGGACTCAAAAACGAGGCAATCGGCCGGCGGGTGGAGGTGCAGCTGGGCGAGCAGAAGTGCTCCATTGGGCACGGCTCAGTGGTGATCAGTGCCATCACCTCCTGCACAAACACGTCCAACCCTTCGGTGATGCTCGGCGCAGGTGAGCCTTACCGGCGAAGTCTTCGACTGGCCCCCGCCCATTGCAGGACTTATTGCGCGGAAGGCCGTCCAGTTGGGTCTCAGCGTGCCCCCGTTCGTGAAGACCTCGCTGAGTCCGGGCAGCGGGGTGGTCACTCGCTACCTGGAGGCCAGCGGACTGCTGCCCGACCTGGAGAAACTGGGGTCATTCAAAGGGAACGGCGGGAATGACGTACTGAGTGTGGTTCGCAGATACTTCATCGTCGGCTACGGATGCATGACTTGCATTGGCAACAGCGGCCCCCTGGATGGCGCAGTGGCCAAAGCGATCGAGGAGAACGACCTGGTTGGTACAAAGGCCAGGCACTTGGATTTCAAAAACGTTGTTCGAGGTTGTGGCCGGAGTGCTCTCTGGCAACCGCAACTTCGAGGTATGGGTTCAGACATGACAGTCAACATTCAACATTTATTCAACTTCGAGGGGCGCATTCATCCGCACGTCCGCGCAAATGTTCGCCGTTTTTCCCGTATTTCGCCGATTCCCGACGTTCCAGTACCTGGCCAGTCCGATGCTCGTCATCATCTACGGGTTGGCCGGTCGGGTGGACATCGACTTTGAGACGGAGCCGATCGGCACTGGCGCCGGCGGAAAGCCAGTCTTTTTCCGTGACATTTGGCCCAACCACGCCGAAATCGCTGACTTCGAAGAAAAATACGTCCGGCCGCAATTCTTCCGGGACATATACGCCAACATCCAAACGGGAAGGTTGTTAAATGGTAATTAATTATTCCTTCGGAAAATCGAATGGTTCAGTGCGGATTGGCGTTCGTTGGAGTGTCCCCAGGGCCCCCTCTATCCATGGAATCCAGACTCGACTTACATCAAACGCGTGCCATTCTTCGACGGAATGGTCAAACCAATGTGGAAACCCGTGTTCACTTCAAATTCGCTCAGAAACTGGAGTCGCCCCCCTCCGCCGACTGCTCCATCCACAACGCGCTGGCCCTCCTCAACCTGGGAGATTCGGTGACCACGGATCACATTTCGCCCGCGGGCAGCATCTCGAGGAACAGTGCCGCTGCAAAATATCTCACGGAAAAGGGGTACCCGAAGACGATGGAATGCTCCAACTGAGCATATTGCTGTTTGTAGAGTGGACCCGAAGCAGTTCAACACGTACGGGTCGAGGCGGGGTCACGGTGACTCACCCCTACAGACTCCCTTATCTGCCTCCCTGGAACAGACGATGTGATGGCCCGCGGCACATTCGCCAACATCAGGCTGGTCAACAAACTCGTCTCCCGCGTCGGTCCTTTCACGCTGTACATCCCCTCGGGTCAGGAGTTGGACATCTTCTCTGCGGCACAGCGCTACAAGGAGCAGGGCACTCCGGTGATTGTGCTGGCCGGAAAGGAGTACGGGAGCGGGTCCTCTCGTGACTGGGCCGCCAAAGGGCCGCTGCTACAAGTCGGCACCTTTTCCGCTTTTACCCCTATATTTGTAGAGCGTCCGTGCTGTGCTGGCCAAGTCTTTTGAGCGCATTCACCGCTCCAATTTGGTCGGCATGGGAATTGTGCCTCTGCAATTCCGCGAGGGAGAGGGCGCAGAAGAGTTGGGGCTGAGCGGGGCGGAGACATTCGACGTGCACATTCCGGCGGACATTGTGCCCGGACAGGAGCTGACGGTCCAGGTGGGAGGGTTGGCGAAGGTGGATTGGCCCAAACTGCCAAACAGGCACACGCTGGGAAGGGCGCGGGGACGAAGCAATTCACTGTGCTGTGCCGCTTCGACACCGAGGTTGAGCTGACCTACTGGCGCAATGGGGGCATCTTGCAATACATGATCCGAAAACTGCTCGGTGCCCACTGAGGAGGGAGGAACGGAGAGAGACTCTTCGTCTGGATTCAAATTCCGCCAAAGAAAGACAGCATTAGTTTTAAGTATTACCCTCAAAGTGCTGATTGTGATTTCCAGATTTTAAACTGCACACGGAGAAAATGACATTTTAAAAATTAATAAAGTGAAGAGCAGGTACGCGACGTAGTCAATGTAGTTGGTTATGAGAAGACGGCCACCATTCACACCGGAGTGAGCAATTCGCAGGGCTCACTGTATAGGAGCAGCAGCACCTTGGGGAAAGGTGCAAATGAACAAGTGGACCCAACGAAGGTGGGGCGAATAAAGAACAAATACCCGGTAGCGGTGGATGCATGCAAACTGGCCCAGATCGCAGATTCGCCAACTTCAGTCAGGAGCAGTCCCTCCTTCGATCTGGCCGCAAAGGCGGTTCCCTCCAGACATTGAGAACAATGGGCGAATATGGGAAATGCTATCTATTATTGTCGTACACGGAAAGTGAAAATTGGCGCAAATGGTCCCAGTGCGCAACGGCCGAATCCAATTCGTTATCAAGCAAATTGAATTGTGGATTGGTTATTAAGTAGTTTAGAGTTGTGAAAGTTTATTCCATTTCCCAAAACAAATACATTATGATGATATTTTGGCAATCATCTTTTGAACATGGCGCGAACGCAAGCTGATGTCTCGGGTGACTGGAAATGTTTGGAGAAAAAGCGAAGAGTGTCCAACAGATGCCTCTCCTGAATTCGTGATTGCTTCTTTCTTCCCCCGTTGCTCCTTGCCTCGTTCGGTCCCGTGTTCTGGATGACCATTTCCACAAACTGGACGATGTCAAAGGGCGAATGGGCGCAGAAGGCACCTTTTGGGTCGACGTGGTCGAACAGCAGCAGAAGGCCGACCATCGAGCGGAGGAAAGGCAGCGCGGGACATTCGGCCCCTTTCTTGTCTTGCGTCTTGCTCTCAGAGAATCTCGTGCGCTCGACCATGTGCCGCAGGAGGTTGAAGATGAGGAGCAGAGAGGCGGCAAGGTGGGACATGGCGAGCTCCCTCTTGGCGTGCCTTCGCAGGAAGCGCTCCACCCCGTTCACCAGGGAGGTGAGCAGTGGGGTGGGACGGGCGAAGAACAGCGAGATCTGGTCGGCCTGGTGGGCGTGCAGCAGGGAGAAGCCAATGTCCCTATCCAGGGCGCTCATCCTTCTGAGCAAAACAGTGCTGGTCTCTCATGCATTTGGGTTCGCTATTGCCTGTACAAACTGAACGCATTCTGCAGTGCCGGGGTGGTGGTCTTCAGTGTGTCGAATTGGACAACGATTTCAAGCAGTTTGGAAATGCCTCTGCACAAAAGCCGTTCAGACGGGCATTCCCCCTCCTCTTCTTCGTCCAAGTGCGCAGAACGCGAACAGAGCTCCTCGAACAGGCAGGGCACGATCTAGAGCAATAATAATGTAATGTAAATTTGTTAGCGCTAAAAAATAAAAATTAATTTTTCACTGAGATAAGGCATTTTCGAATTTTTTGATTTTTAAAAAAATATAAAAATTGAAGAAACTCGGCCTGTCAGTTGTTTTATAAAATATTTTTACAAACATTCATTCTTGTCATTCCAACCATATTTGGTTGGAATGTTGAGAATTGATAAGTTTTTGGTTATTTCCTTATTTCGTTTTGCAGTGTTTGTAAAGCGAACTTTAGCAATAGTAGACACTCCCACCTTTTCCATGCGTTTGGCCAACTCGTGTTGCTCTTTGGCCACTCGCACGAATTGCTCCAGCCTGTCCCTTTCTGCGCCACTACCCTTCTTCGCCTCGCTCACGTCAACCGGGAACTGCTTCAGCCAACTCGTTCCCCCGTCCGTTCCCTTGAACTGCTCCAACTCTGCCAGCACTGCATTTCCCTGGTCCACACAGTCGCACAGCTCCTCCAAGAGTTTTGTCGGATTCGGATGCATATGAACGGAACGGGCGGAATTTTTGCGTTGAGGGGCGTTAGCGGAGGGAGAGGAAGCACTGGCACCGGTGGACACCACTCTGCCCTTGCTGGTCGGCACACGCAGACAACAGCCATTCGGGCGCTGTTTTCCGTTGACAGGCAACAGGCAATGCCTCTTCATTTGGCCAGCCAAAAATAAATGCCTGAAGCGCATAAATGGCGGCGGAAAGAAAAGTAATTAGGTACGCAGCAAAAGACAACAAAATATGTTCCAATGGCAACATTGTGTTGGCAAGGCATAATTGGGTTGGTGAGCGTAGGACAGAGACCTAGTAGATACTTTGCATAATATTAAACGAAATTTGTGTGTGTACGTCCGCCGCAAATTGCACGCTCAAATAGCACACAATAATAATTGTGTGCCCATTTGGATTCTGAATGGTGAATGGTCAAATGAGCCGCTGCTGGCTTTGCGGAGGCCGATGAGTCACCAATGTAAAACTAAACTTGTTTGCATTTTTTGCACCTTAATGGGCTAATTGTTGTGGTTTGGAAACGAACTTTGTCTTTAAATGTTTAACTTTAAATGCATTGGCTTTGGCTCGGGATCAAAATGAATTAATGAAATAATGGGGGTCAACCCAACTCGACCAGACCCAGCTCGACCAGACCCAACTCGACCAGACCCAACTCGACCAGAACCCAACTCGACCATGA
>VAHH01001084.1:0-14841 GCA_013357305.1 Radopholus similis | reverse complement strand
AACAAAATCGGTTCGATTGAACCCGAGTTATGGTCCGTCAAAGTCGCTGGGGCTGAAACGTCTGGCGCTGAAACGAACAGGTCCGCAGAGGGCCCCAACCTTTTCCTTTTCTTATTACCTAAAATCCTAATTTTAATTGCGAGTGGATTAATTTGCTACTAAAAATGGTAGAAAAAGCTACCAAGATGATACTAAAATTTGGCCAATCTTACCATTCTAAACAAAGTTTTGTTTCTACCACTTTGGTAGCAAATTCACCTTATTCGTTTTTAATTTAATAACTACTACATAGTCGCAACATTGATCAGATCTTTCACTCGCCGCCTAATAAGTCTGATGGGTGTATTTGGTTGTTGGAAGGGGCGTAGCAGTAGGAGAAAATCGAAAACCCAAAGAGAAGAGCGCGATGTTGGTGCGATATCAAATGGATTGCGGAGTGAACAAGCGGAAAAGGCCGACCGAACAATAGTGAATGAACTGTTGCACGAGGAAATATTGGCAGAGGAGCAAAGGACATCAACTAGAACGAGGACGGAGCAGGAACCGCACAGGAAAATGTTCGCACTACTTCGCAAGAAAAACCGTAACGAAAGTCCGGATCGCGACAAAAAAGGCAAAAGGTGGCAGCCAATGGAGCAGGCACCTCCCAAGAAAGTGTCTTTTTCGTGGCGAAATACCGAGTGTCGGGAATACGAATATATCGACGCGGAGGGCGTTGACGAGGAGGCCAGGGAGGATGAGAACGCCGACGGGACCAGTTCCGCCTATTGCAGAGTCAGAATTGCTAATAACCGTTTGAAATGCCTAGTCCCACTACAGTTGGACGAAAACCAGTCCCTGCACTCGCGCTATGACTATCCGGCTTTCTCGAAACGAGACAGAATGCGAAGAGCGGCGGATGAACCATTATACTATTCGATGGGCAGTGAGGATCCGTACAGGTGGATGGTCAAATGGATAATGAATGTGGCGGCCAAGACAACTTGGAAATTTGCAGTTCCATCGTCAGCATTGGGGACCGGCCGGTGAGCGGAGGCGGAGACTCGAGCAGCACATACGAGCCCGGTTACTCTCACATCCGGAACAATAACGTCGCTGAAAGAGGCAACAGAGACGCCGAATTCGATTCTCTTTATGCGAAGGTAGAATCTGAAATTCAAATATGCCAAGTCTAAATGTAACTGGCCTTTTTAAGATACATCGAAAACATTCTCTAAATGCACAACCGAGCACGTCTGGTATACAAATTAATGGCGCAAGGGAAAAAGGAGAACAGCAGAATAACGGTTTTAGAGTGGGTGGATAGGATTGATTATCGCGGAATTAGTTCAGCGGATTTTTTTGTTATCCAGCTTGAGATGCAACAACAGGGCGAAAGTGGCTCTGGCAGTGTAACGAGTGGGAGCCAGCCCTCGTACCGGTATTTGACTGTTCGAGAGTCGGTTGACGTTGTTCGGGAACGAATTCGGCAGAGAGAACAGGCCACACTGTGAGTGCGGGGGGAGAAGGTCCCCTGACTGCTGAGCGATCACTTCAGGGCAGAGAACGACGAGAACAACGAGGGAACTGGTGGCGCAGACGAAGCACGCGAGCACTACTACTCCACAATTGGCGGGGGCAATGATGAGTACGAGACGGTTGGTTGGACCGAAAAACCCGAAAGCGTTGTTTTGCCGGCAGGTCGGAGACAGCGTCTACGGGGGTTCTTCATCACTTTGGCGAGCGGCCAGATCATCGGCCTCGAACAGCAACAGATTTTCGCTGAATGGTTCCTTAGGGGATAATGGAGTGGCAATTTTGGGCTCGACAGAACCGGCACCTTTGTCCCCGCCTCCCCTGAACGGAGGCACTCTGCGCGTCCTGCTCTCGCCCAGCGAGGAGCCCCCGCGTCCGCCCACCTCGCCCATCCCCTCTGGCGCCCCTCCCATCCAGCAGCAGCAACCGCGTCCACCGCCTCCGCTCATTCGACGCCCGGTGGTGCTTTCGGTCACCGCCAAGCGGCTCAAGCAGTTGCCCAACTTTTTGCTGCATGGGGCCACCAGCTCGAATGGGACAACACACGGGGAACGTGTAGCGCTCAAGTCCATTCTGAACGGGACGGTTGAAAACGGAACGACTGAGCGGGCGAAGACGGACGGTCAAACTCTGGCAGTGAACAGTCACTCGCGCATTCCTGTGCCGGTGCCGAAGAACGGAGCTTTGCGCTCCAGAACACCGTCGCCCACACTAAGCAACGCGACCACCCAGACCGGCGGGGAGAGGGGCCACAGGAGCGCAACTCCGAAACGGGGTAGGGGCTGATGAGTCCGTGATTGTGATTTTTGGGGGTCCAACACGCCATTCCAGGGACGACGCCAACCCCACGGACGGCTGCACCGTTGCCGAAACAAGTTGGAAAAGGTGGGAATGGGCAAAATAAAACACAAGTTTCCCCCTTTCCGCCACAGACTATGTGTCGCCGATTGGAATGGGTTCAGCCAGGGGATGGCCTTTGACAAGTCCCGCGTCCTCGTTCGACGAGCGCGACGACGCTTGAAAACACCGAAAAGTGGTCTTTTCTGTCACAGTGTTGTTGTAAATATTGACTGATATGCTGCATTCTAAATCGGACAGCTAGGCATAATATTTAAGTTTCATGCATAAATGGGAAAGTGACGTCAGTTGTTTCATCGTCTGTGTTCCGTTAACGGAGAATGATCACAGTTTCTCTTCCCGTTGGTCAACCCATTCTTCGTTTTATTACGATAGCCCGTCGTGCAGCAGCTGGGCCACCGTCAGCTGGGCGATAGACGTCGGAGGGCCGGCCAACAGCTGCAGTTGCTTCGAGTCGGTCACCGCCGCAGCCACAATGCGGTGGCGCTCGATTTCTGTGCGGAGGCGCTCCACCTCGAAGCGGAGGCGCAGATTCTCCTGCTCCAAGATGACCGCTTTGACCGCCACCTCGTCTTCCTGCAAGCGAATGAATCTTCCTCCTCTGCGGATTGATGTGCTTGCCTTCTTCCTGCGACTGTCCCTACTCCGCTTGGCCGCGTCGTTGTTCTTCCTCCTGCGCTCCCAATAGGCCGCGTCCCTGACCAGCTGCTTCTTCGGTTTTTCCGCCGCACCTCTCTGCTGCTGAAGGCCTCCTTCGCCAGGCGCATTGTGCGACAGTGCGGAATGGGCAAGCGCAGTGCTAGGACATGAACTGGAAGAACAGCTCCGGTCGGACCCATCGCCTCCGGAAGAGGAGAATGACTGAAAGTTTCGAATGGGCGAGAAAATTCCCAAGATGCTTGCCAATTGCGGGGGTGAACCCTGTGAATTGGTCGCCGAATGGTTCGCACTTCCATGCTCCAATGCTGAAAAGATGGCTCCAATGTGTGGCCTCGTGATTGGGAGGGCCGGCCAACTTTTGAGGTCAGCAGTCCTCGCCGACTGTTGCTGTTGATGTTGAATCGCGCCGCTGAACAAATGTCCGAATGCCAATCCGAACGGATGGGCAACGGCACTGGGCTGGACACCGGCCAGCAGGGCATGTCGCGGCAATGTGGACAGAGAAGAGTACAGGAAGGGCGGCTGAGCCGAGGGCGCGACACCGGCAGACGTTTGGCCCAGCTCCAGAGAGTGGAAGCGCTGAATGGACACGAAATGCACGAGTGAGTGAGACAAACAGCACAAAACGCACGGCAATGGACGACGGGTTAAAAGAAACCGGGGCATTACACTGGTTCTGCCGGTGGGCTGGAGGAGCGGCAAGATGAGTGAGCGAGGCCATTTTTGCCCCAAAAGGAAGGCAACGGCAGCGGCTGTGAAGGATGACGGGACACAGCGCTGTATCGATGGTGCGGAAGATGTGTGACTTGTTCCGTCCGTCGCAACAAAAAGCGAAAGTGATGGCAGCGAAAGGGAATCCGACGCAGCACAATGGTGTCGTCGTAGTCGTTGTCGTCGGATTTGGGTCATCGCCCCCGCTCCCCTCATCATCGTCATGTGCAAAAGCGAAAGCACCTCACTCCACTTTGGGCAGAGATTTCCAGTTCTGGATGGGGGAAGAAGAACGAAGGGCACCAGCGGCAGGGAAGAACAGGCATTTTTCGAGGGGTGGCAGCCGCCCCGAAAACTGGGTCATCGGCATCCGCAATCAGAGCGAGCGACGCAGGATGGATGAAATGTATAACATGTGTGTGAAGGGAAGTGCAATGCGCTGGAATGGCGAAGGTTGAACAAGTGAAAGCGAAGCTGCACAAGGGCAACGGTCATCGCAGTCAGTGTGATAGACACAGCACGTGAAATGGTGGTGGCGGTGGTCATAATCATAACTCATACATAACTCGTAATCCCTGCTTCTGGATTGGACCGTCCTGACCTATTCAAATCTAAGTTCGGATCCACTAATGTTGTCGATTGGATGGTGCTTTGCAAAAGGATTATTATCGATTGGCCTGGCGTCTCGTTAATTTTAACGACCAAATAAACATTTGGCACTTCGCCTGTTTACCGTTTCTAGATGTGTGCCGAATGAGAACAAAAATATACCATTCACAAAAGTGGCTTGTTCGGGAACAAAAGAAAGGAACACTTATTAGAGAAATTAAGCCAGTTGTGCCATTGTCGGTTTGTCCATCACTTGGCCATTCTGTCTCGCCACGAGGGAAATGTCTTCTCCGGCTTCTTCGGCTCCTCTTCCGATACTTTGTTCGGCGGTTCTTTCGGCGCCGACGGTTTCTTCTTGACCAGCGGTTTCGGCTTCTGGGCATCACCGTCCATCTCTTTAGCCGCCTTCTCGACTGGCTTTATCGAACTTTTAGGCTTTGTTGCGGCGGTGGCTGTCTTTGCTGCTTTGGCCGATTCCTTCGCCTCCTTGGTGTCTTTGTCCAAGGACTCCTTTTTCGCCAGCTCCCTATTCGGCTTCTCCACATCGTTGTTCTTGACCTTGGTCGCCGCCGCGTCCCGCTGAGCCATTTTCTCCCTCCAGCTCGGTGCAGCTGAACAGCCAAATGCGTCTTTTTGATCGGCAATGGCCCCCATCCTCACCTTTTGGCTTTGCATCCTTCTTTGCCTCTGCCGGGGGTCCCTTCACTTCCTCACTCTTCGGCACCTCTTTTGCCCCGCCGGGAGGCCAGCCCCGTTTCTTCTGTGCCACCGAGGACTCCCCGCCCTCCTTCAGCTTCTCCGCCAGCAGAAACCTCTCCGCCGTCTTAGGCTCCCTCGGTTTGGCCGCTTCTTTCTCCGCCTCGCGGGCCCTCTCTCGCAATCCGCCGCCCTTATTCTGTTTTTGTTTTCCCTTCACTCTCCTTTGCATTGGCAATTCACCTTTTCCTCTGTCGCCGAAGTGGATGCCCTGCCCTTTTCCGTCTGCTTCGCCTCCGCCAACTTCTGGCTGGCGCCGGCAACAGCCAACTTGGACGGTGCGTTTTGCTTGGCCTGATGTACCGAATTAGCTTCTTCTCCCTTCTACGCAATCCTCACCAGTTCTTCCACGCTGGGCTTCCGCTCTCCCACTTTCTTCTTCGCGGTCTCTGTCTCTTTCGGAGGTCGGGTGGTCAGTTTGGGTGGACCCTTGGCCTTTGCCTCTGCTTCGGCCTGCGCCTTCGCGGCGGCCTCCTGACGTCGAAGTATTCTTCCTGAGGCGAATTGGGGCTATTCTATTCCCGGAGAAGGACAGACTCACTGATCTCCTGGTTGCGGATGGTCGTCTGCTCCACCTTGAATCGGCCCTCGGGCAGTCGCAGGTTGATGCTCACCTGTAGCCATATACATCTCCCCTCCGCCGATTTCGCCCACCTTCGTTAGTCCCCTGTTGTTCGTGACCGCGTCAATAATCTCCCGCTCGGCGCTGGTCGAAAAGGCCACTCCCTGACCAAGGAGTGCGCAGGAACAAGCGGGGCATTCATTACTTACCTGGTTGACGGCCTTCACCTCCTCCAGCGATTGGTTGACCAGCGCTGCCTTGAACAGTCGCGAGAAAAAGTCACCGCTCAGATAGTTTGTCTCCAGGTTGATCGCCCGCAGGGTGGTGTTGTGCTCCAGAATGTCGATCAGAGGCTAAATCAAGATGTGTTCCGCAATCGTTTGGGTCTCCCTCCACCTGCAGGTCCATGTCGTACAGCCCCATGTTGGCCAGTGACAGTTTCTCCAGGTACTCGTTGTCCCGAATCGCTTCAATTACCCGCTTCACCTTTGGAACGGGTGTCCTCTGAACGCGAAATGGCGAAATGGTGTCTGTCGTGCTAGTAAGCTTTATTTCCACCTTCATGTTGTTCAGGTTGATCTCCACCAGTTTGGGATCGTTGTTGGCCAGTCGCTGCACACACCTGTCCACGTCGGTGTCGTTGTCCGGTTCTGTTGGCCGTGTCTGTTGCGGCAGTGATGACTTCACTGGCTCGCTACTGGTGTCGCCCAGAATGCGTTCCGCCTCCTGCCACGAACACATTCAGCGTTTCACGCTACGATTTGTGGCCGTGCACTTACCTCCCAACTGATGATCCGATTCTCACTCATCGCCACTGGAATCTTGCAAAATAGGGACAACACGCATTTCAGACCCACTGAGCAGCTCGTTGACCTCCTCGCTGCCCTCCTCCCGCAGCTGCTCCATCGCCCTCTCGAAGTCGGCATCGGTCATCACATTGTCGTTGTCCTCCTCGCTGTCCATGTCCCCGTTGGCCAGACACACCGCTAACTGCTTAATGTGCCTGCTTGTTCGCTTTATCTGCGAGATACTGGCCTTCGCATTCCCTTTTCCTCTCCGCCCCGATCAATGCCCCGCTTCGATCGATTGGGACTGGCTAGAGCTGAGACTTGGCCGTCGGGGTTGACAAGCGAGGCGAAGGCAAGAGGAAAGGGGGGATTGGGGAGAGAAGGAGCATTTGGCTGTGGCGGAATCTCACATTCCCCGCTTTGTTTCATCGGCCGAGCACAGCAGCCAGACACAGGGCATTGAATGTATCTTGCTTCTTTTCCCACCCACAACTCCCCCTCTTTTCATCGGTCATGATTGATCGTGGGCCGAGTCGAAACAGCACTTGTGCCCTCGTCGGTTGGCCTCTGCTCTATGCGACTCTTCTTCCCCACCATCTGATTTGATGCTTTTGTTTGATGCGAAGGCAAAAGTGAAAAATATAAATACTCATGCTCATGTAAATATTACATATCAATGGATGCTGTGAATCAATGGCAAAACGAATGAATTTAAGAGTGAAGAAGTTACATAAAATCTTTGCGAAAAATTTTCGTTCGAAAATTTTGTGTTAAGAAGACTGCTCGGTCAAGAATGTGTTGCCTTCCACTTATCAGCTGTCAAGTTGTCGACGTTTTTCGCCAAATTGATGGAACACGGCGCATCGCCTTTTCCCGTTTAGACGCGCCAAATGGGACAGCACACAGCAGTGCGCCGATCCCAACCAAGCGAATCCAGTTCCACCGTGCTCGGGGGAATTGGGAGAAGATGCCGCCGCTAACGGGGTCATCTCCCGCCGCCTGGGTGTGGATGATGCTAACTGGACCGAGAAGCAAGAAGAAGCGCCAGGAAGGGAGGCAAAGAAGGCAACCAACCGGTCGTCTGTCCGCTCCCCTGTGGTGCTGCACTTGGGGGCGGAGGAGGAGGAGAGTGGCGGCAGCAGATGCGCACATATGAACTACGAAGATGACCCCCACTTTCACTTTCGCCGAATATTCACCATCGCTGCACAAAGCGATCGGGAGCAGACGGAGGAAACAACAATCAAGTGACGATGGTACGGCTACGCGCCGTTGCGGTGGACGCACGATGACAATTTGCTTTTCCGGCTGTTGTGCCTCGCTTGCACCAAATGACCTCACTTTCGCCGCAAAATCCTCCGTTCCCTCCAAATCCCTCCGTTTCTACTCCATTTGCGCACTTTCCTAGATTTTAGCGGAAAATGTCCCTCTCATTTACAACGATTCTGCTCAGTTTGCTCCTCGCCCGTGGGGTCCAGTCGTTCCTGTTTGGCAGTGCGGGAGGCGGTGGCGGGTAGCACCTCCGAGTTCAGCAATAACTCACAATCGTCCAAATTCAGTTGCTCCTGCCCCCAGCCCGTGTGCCAACCTGCCTTACCAGCGCCCTGTTCCCCAGGCACCCATTCATTGCCTGATCCCTTCATTCTCATTTTGCCCAATTCTCCTTTCAGCCCCAAGTTGTGCCCCTTGTGGCGGTGGAGGCAGTGGGGGCGGAGGAGCCCCCGTATTGGTAAACTGTGGAGGTAGCGGAGGAGGAGGAGGAGGAGGAGGAGGAGGAGGAGGAGGAGGAGGAGGAGGAGGAGGAGGAGGAGGAGGAGGAGGAGGAGGAGGTCAGGCTGCCCAACAATTTTGCTTTGAAAAATATATTACATTAGGTTGTGGCGGAGGAGGCGGATGTAGGGGCTGTGGCGGAGGCGGTGGGGGCTGTAGTAGTGGCTGTGGCGGAGGAGGATGCGGAGCGGGAGGCAGTTGTGGTTGTGGCGGTTGCGAAGGAGGCGGACAAGCGGTTGGCTTCCAATCGGGTTGTGGAGGCTGCGGAGGAGGTGGCGGAAGTTGTGGCAATGGATGCGGAGGTGGCGGAGGCTGCGGCAGTGGCGGATGCGGGGGCGGTTGTAACAGCGGCGGAGGCTGCGGAGGTGGCAGTTGCAGCAATGGATGCGGAGGAGGTGGCGGAAGTTGCGGCGGCAGTGGTGGATGCGGGGGCGGCGGAGGCTGCGGCAATGGATGCGGAGGTGGCGGAGGCTGCGGTAGCGCTGGCGGGGGAGGCGGCGGAGAATACGTCCAAGCACAAGTATTGTGATATTTCCTATTTACAAAGTCTCTGATTTTATTTAACATTTAGCCTGCCGCTGGCAGTTATCCCCAGCCTCAAAGTGGATATGCGGCCCAGCAACCACAAAGTGAAGGAAACTACCCTCAGCCACAGACAAGCTACTCACAACCACAGCAACAAGCGAACTACGCAAGCGAAAGTGGCGGTGTGGAAGCGAGTGGATCCTATGCGCCTCAACCCCAGCCCAGCAGCTATGTAGAGCAAGCGCCGGTCCAAACCCCGTCCCAATCACCTGCCGAGTATGCGCCGCAGCAACCACAGCCATTGCCTCCGGCATCTGCTGCACCGGCTTCTCCAGAGACTTATCAACAAGTTCAACCAGGCATTGTTTCTGTTTTATTTGAACCTACCTGAATAAGATTTCTAACTTTTAGCGACAGTGGGCGCAGAAAGTTATGGAGCTGGCCCAGGAACTGGAAGTTCTGGAGCAGCAGAAGAGGCAGAAACCTACAGAGAAGTGGCAGCTGCTGGCGAGAAGCTGCAGGAAGTGCAAGAAGATGATACGGACAACACATCCGGTGTCACAGAGAATGTGGGATTAGATATTGTATTAGATATCAATTTGGCGTTAAAAGTAATTTTAGTCAGTAGAGGCAACGACCAACACATCAAGAGTGGCAATAGCATCAGCTGTGGAAGCAACCACTCAGCAAAAGTCACAGCCCCCAGCTGATGTGTTCATTGAACCGATCGACGTCAGTAAATTACGTTTGACAAACGACACTGAATGCAACAGTGAGGAGCTAAGAAGGATCATTCTGGATGTAAGAAAAGAACGATGATACCAGTTTTATGTAAATTGATTGCAGAGTATGGGAGATGACCTTAATTCTTCAAAAAGAGCCATTCAGCTGGCAGCCGAATCTCGCTTTGGTAAAATTGACATGGTGGCTCTTTTAAAACCGAATTTGTTTTAAAGGTGGGCGATTCGACGTCATTTGGTTGGTTCCTTTGTTTAGTCCATGTTTTTCTCAAAACTTAGTATGTAAATTTTTAAATATTTTAAACGGTATTTAGTTCGCATCACGACTTCTCCTACATAACGAACACAGAGTTGTGGTGTCAAGAAACAAGTGAAGCCACCAGCTGTTATGCGTATCGCCAGCTTGGTTATTGAAAGAATTAAGGAGTAAACGCTAGACTGGTATTCTTTGTCATTGAGTTCGATGTATTTATTCATATTCTGTTCAAAACCACCTCACACAATTATCAGTTACCATCTATCTGCGCTAGCAAGAAAAATGGAAATTGTGACGTGATAAAGCCGAATTACTACCTATACTAACCATAATTGATTCAAAAATTAATGCTAAATAACATTAAGCCAGAAAATTATTTTACAAAAATACAAAGATACAATGATACCTACAAACTAGGGGTGGCAAAAACGCAAAAAGCACAAAACGCACAAAATCGGCGGCGAAAAAGTACCTCCAAAGGGGGGGGGGGAAGCTTTCAGCGCCAGACGAAAAAGTAGGTACAAAGTACATACCTATCAGTAATTCAGTAAAACGAAGTACGAAAAACATCTCTGGCGTTATACAGCCGTACAAAAGTAATGATGAAGAATCCATCTGAGCACGCTATATGTCATCCTTCACTACAAATATTAAACGACAATGGAAGTTCAGCATCAGGTGAACAGGCAAATTCGATCATGTTTTCAATGCAATCCCAATCGGCTGAGCAAAAGATTGATATCAAACAAGTTTGCGCTATTGCGAAGGTCTTACCATTATTAAAGATTACTTTTATTTTTTAACAATTTAGCCGATAAGCAAGGAAATGGCGACCACTGATGAGGATGAACAACAACAATTTGCTGGAACTTCCTCATTGGACGATGCCGAATTTAGCAAGGCCGGTAGAATCCGTAAAAGGCGTTATACCAGCAGCCGCATACAACCGGTATTATTTGTGACAAGCAATTGTATACTAAATTGTATCAGACGAGGGTCAAAAAGGTGATGCAGAGTGACGAAGATATAGGACGAATGGTGGCCAGTGTACCGGTCGCAATTGGCAGTGCGATGGAACTGTTTGCCGAGAAGTTGTTGCTGGGTGCGGCCAAGTCGGTGCAACAGAGTTCTGCGAAGACGCTGTCCCCGATGCACATAAAGATGGCTGTCTCAAACATTCCCCATTTTTCATTCCTAGAGCCGATGTTACGGGATATTCATCCTTCGCAGCAAAAATCCCTCTCCAGCACCACTACACATCCTCACAATCCTCCTCATCCGCCAATGGAGAATGAGCCGTAAATCTTAACGAAATACCTCGATGTATTGCACATCACAAATATTTAAGCATTAATAAAGCTTTACGCTGTAAATTCCAGACTTTCTTATTTAATATGCGTTATATTTAATTCATTATTCGACATTTTACAAAATACAATTTCTGTTGCATTCTTAATCATATATTTGGACAAAAAAGTCGGAAAATCGCACCATTTAATTAAAAAATGTTTGCAATCGCTCTATCTGACGACTACAAAACTTTATCTGGTAGCCCTTTTGCAGATTTTTCGATGGGCTCCTGTTCTGAAGAAAATGGAATGAAGAGTTCACGCAGCGGGAGGGGCAGGCACAGCGAGGTCGATAGGTCATCATTTGGTGTTGACAAAGATACCCAACAACACGCATCAACTGTTGCTTCATCATCAGAGTTTGCCAGTAGTCGACCCTCCTCAGGAATTGCGACAACGTGGGTGAAGCAAATAAGGCAGCGGGAAATGAGCGGAAAGGCCCGGCTAGATTTTGACATTTTCGCACAAAATCAAAACAGCCCAGTCTATCAACGTGACCTGAGGGTCTGGGAAAAACGTGACTTCATCTTCACTTTGAATCATCCATTTTAGGCCCACACCGGATGTGTTAATGCGGTCGATTTTTCACCGACAGAGGATTGGATAGTCAGCGGTACCTTTGATTTACATATTTTCTCACACACCCAAGCAAGGAAAAGAATTTCCAAAAAGGAGGCGACGATCTGAAGGTGCGCTTGTGGAAGACAGTCGATTGTTGCACCAAAGAAAACCCCTCTCTGTCGAGTGTCAACATGCAGGCCATCCACCATTCCAACATTTTCGCAGTTCGTTTCTCCAACAAGGCCGAAAGGGTCTATTCGGCCGGCAACGACCATCGCCTGCTGGTGCACGATATTCGAACTCGGGCGAGGCTGATGACCTACAAAGCATATTCATCCATTTATTGCATTGCAACCCACGTAAAACATTAATTGCAGACACCCGCCTTTGCAGTACGCAAATTTAGCCCACTGATGACAACATGATTGCAGCTGCCTCCGAGGATCGCAACGTCTACTTGTTTGATTTGCGCGGGAACGAGGGCGACGGCCTCTGCACAAAACTACGGCTCGAGGGAGGCGCCTATTGTAATAGATTTTCGCGAGTTAATTTTATTCAAGTTCCTTCCTTCCTCAGCCACCTGCTGGAACCCAACGAATCACAACTTGGTTTCTGTCTGCAATGAGAAGACGGGACTGCTGGTGTTCGACTTGCGGATGGGGAATGGGTTGGCGATGCAAAATAGGATGCGTTAGGTATAATCAGGTTGTCGATTCCAGAAGTTACGTGGAGGCGGGGAAGATGACTAAGCGAGCGATTTGTGCCGACTGGTCTCCAGCAGGCCTGCGGCGATCCTTTTTATTAAATGAACTTTTCCAATTTAGGCGATGTCATTTTTTGCGTGATCAGTCGATCCAGCCCAATCTGTTTCAATGTAAGCATAATTCGTTCGGATTTCGATTCATATTTTTAGTTGAAAAATTCTGAACACGTGAAAATGGTTGATCCAAACTATTCGAATGTCTGCACCATAAAATCGTGTACCTTCGCCGGGGAAAACTACATGATCACTGGAAGTGACGACTGGAATATTTATGTTTGGAAAGTGCCGACCAATTGGGGTATTTATTGCGCCAAAAAGACAGGGACCATCGATTAGTATTTAATTCCCTGCATTTATAGAAACCGAACGGGAACAGAAGACGTTTACCGTTCTCAAGGGACACCGTTCGATCGTTAATCACGTGAAGTATGGAGCCCAGAGTGGTCTGCTTTTGTCATGCGGAGTAATTTTATTGCATTTTTGTCAAGTCGATTGGGGTTTTTTGCTTGCGATAGGTGGAAAAGATCGTAAAATGCTGGAGCGGCGTTCCACTGCATGGTTCGTACCGAGAGCCAAAAGGGCGCGAACGACTCCCGACTTCGTTCGGAATGTTTGCGAACCCGGAGTCGGGGTCCCTCGACTCGGACATGGAAGAGGACCTTGACAGTAAACTGAATATTCCCCCTCTCTCTTTCTGATTGAGGAATTTAGCACTGCAAAGATTCGACGCCTACTATGAGGTACTAAACGCAATTTATGTATTAATAATTGGTTGCAGATCCAGGTGCAGAGACTGAGACAACGGTCGGGCGCACTTGGCGGGTCCGATTCGTCGGATGAGTCCGATGTGGGTGTTTTGCTGTTTACGGGCACGGATGTGGGTGATGATGAGGAGGGAGAGCTCTTACCATTTACCCACATTTATTTGAGGATTCCGACGAAGAGGACGGAATTGATCACGAATCTTTCTTGAGCGAGCTAACCGCAGGCCTTCATTCCCATTCGTCATCTTCTGCTGAGGAGGAGGAGCAGAACATTGGCGTCAATGAAGATGGCCGACTGGAACACTGAAGCGCAAAAAGGATATATACCTAGTGTTGTCAATTCCCTTCGTTCGTACGCGTACAAAATCATTTTCTGAAACGTGAAACGTTAATATTTGGTTTCTACACTGATACTTGTGCAAATTCATTGCAATCGGCTGCTCTAATATAATGTTATGTTTCAGTTTTGTTTTGGATGTCATCCTCACCACCGCTGAATGATATCATAATTCATCTGCTGTTGTCTCTGTCTGTTGAGTATTTGATCGAGATCACGCAGTTTATCGCGCCGCTCACTCGCTGGTTGCAGCGGAAGGCGAACCCAAACTCCATTTGATCACAACTAGTATTTCGCTGTTGACGGTGTGTTTGCTGTTTTCGGGGGTAAACAGCTTTTGCTCTCATTTCATTTCACTCCACTAGCAGCTAACTAAATAATTCGTCTTAGCCCTTTTGTTTTTTTAAATTGTTTTTTATTAGGACCTCTGGAATGAAGGGAAAATTGATTGTTTTGTCTTCACAGAGAAACGGAATTATGTTGTGATTTTTTTGCCCCAATTGAGCCTATTTTCACTTTTTCCCATTTTCCAGTCCTAAATCAAAGAACGAAGCCGAAGGAAAGTGGGAAAGAATGATAAAGTGGGGATGAGGCTATCTTTATTCTTTCTACCTCTGTTTTTATCATCCGATAGGTGGAAGGAAGAAATGGAGAGAGGAGTGTGATGAGGTGAGGTTGGGTGGGAAAAAGGCGTAGGAGCCCCCAAACTGGGTCACATCCCTTCTTTTGAAAATTGGTTCCTCTCTTCAAATCTTTTTTCATTTTCAGTTGTTGCGCCAGAATTGAACTCAATCTTCGAAATGCTTTTTCGCTGCCGGCCTAGCCCTGCGCACCTCCATCGACTCAAACTCCAGTCGCTGAGGCACAATTCCTCCAATGGCACTACAAGGGAATTCAAAAAGGCGGGCATAAAACTTTGTGTTTGAAAAATCACAACCGCGAACATTGTTGTTGCAGGTCATGGTCGCCAACAGAGGGGAGATTGCCACTAGGGTTTTCCGGGCACTGACCGAGCTGAACAAAACGTCGGTGGCCATCTATTCCGAGCAGGACAAACACTCGATCCACGTCTACAAGGCAGACGAAGCGTACATAGTGGGAAAAGGTGGCACTTTTTATATCGCTGCCTATTTAAAAGGGGATGATATTCATTCAGGACTTCCTCCGGTGGCCGCCTATCTGAACATTGAACAGATCATTGACACTGCCCTCCGAAACAACGTGGAAGCGATCCATCCCGGCTATGGGTTCCTTTCTGAACGTGCCGATTTCGCCCAAGCTTGCCAGGCACGAAACTGCCAATTAGGCAATTGACAA
>VAHH01001083.1:0-14855 GCA_013357305.1 Radopholus similis | reverse complement strand
TATTCGTGCTCAGCTCGACGAGAGGAATCGAATGGTATATAAATTGGGCTATTTGGTGACATCCCCATAAACTACACTTTTTCCCAAAAATGGATTCCCATTCCGATGGCCAAACGGGTAAATCGATTCAATTTCCGGCTCAAAACATTTCCCCGTTAGCCCACCTTCGTCGCCCTTGACTCTGCTCAGTTGGCGCTGTCGCTCGCGCAAATGGCCGATTTTTGCACAAAAGTGGCGTCTTGCCCTTTCGGCGCCTTGCGCCTCCTCGGCGCTCAACTTCATGCCTCGCATGCGCAAAAATGCAAACCAGGCGTTGCGCGCCCCGAACTGAGAGACGAGCTGAGGGGAATTCTCTGTGGGGAGGGAGCCTAGGCATCTCAAATTGCCAACCTGCAATGCCATTCCATTCGACACGGTCACCGGCGGCCCGTTGTAGTCAAAGTCCACGGGGGTCGTCATTTCGGGTGGTGCCGATCAGAACAAATATTGGACCTCTGCAAACGACAGAAATTAGGCAAAAACTGGCTGCACAAGAGACCGTGACCTTGCAAATTTATTGAATCCCCAACTTTGAACCTGGAATCTACAAGGACAGTTCGCCGATTATTGGTTATTGGTTGTTTGTCGCTAAAATCGTTACGTAAGCTCGAGCAATAAAAATACGCGAGGGCGAATTGGCGGTGAAACGGGAAATGGTCGAGTGCAGCCGCCAATCAATTTCAACAGCGAGCGACAAATACCAACTGGTTTTGTGGCGAGCACGAAATGTGCTTAATGTTCATATATAATATATATGTATTTCCTTCGATTATGATCCCACATCCCGTAAAAAATCCAAAAATATTTAGCATAAAGCGACAAATCGATAAAGATTTTCTGGACATATAAATTAAAACGAAAACACAAAACATTGTGAAATGGTTGTTTGCTGTTTGGTAAGGAGCGAGGGGAGAGAGCACACACAGAAAGGAAGGAAGGGAGGGGGGAAGGTGCGACTTGGCTGCTGGAAGCATCGCACGGGATGAATTGGCAATTGGGAGCCGCAGCCATTGTGTCTTGTGCGACTTCAGCAGCAGGGCACCAATCTGTTTTGCGAGAATTGGAATGCAATGCGAGTGTTTGTTGATAATCGGCTGGTGTAAGCGGCGAGTGAAAGAGACGCACACAAAACGCGAAAATAACTTCGACCTCCTTGGCGCTGGGCTGTGGGCCTGCTTGGCCCGCACCGCACCAGTCATGGGACGCGCTAAAGAAAAAGCGAGCCTCTCTCGCGGTGCACTGGTTGCGAGAGAAATGGAAATGGACGCGAGAGGGAGACAGGCAGGCAGAGCCACAGAAACTCTTGATAGGCAACAGCGGAGAATAAGAATGCTCGCATCGAGTTCGAGAGCGGGGCTAAGGACTATACAGGGTTGGTGGGAGGCAGAATTCCGCATGGAAAGGACAGGCGGGGGAGATATGGCAGTCGAGTCACAAATCACAATAATCATGGCCGCCCCCAACTCGGAGAAAGAGCGCAGGAAAAGAAAACAGACGCACACAAGCCCACAACCTTTGCGGTGCTGTGTGAGCAGAGGCAGAGAAAGGGTGATGAACTGATGAATGGTGATGACGAGGGAGAGAGTACATGTGCCTCTGTCCGTCGGGGCATCCATTCAGTTTTCATTTTCAGTGCTCTAGCTCTCTCTCTGCTGCTTGCTTTATTATAATTTTATTGCTCCGCTCCGAAGTATGTATGTAGTTGTGGCAGAGAAAATGACGACTTGTGGTGACTCGACTGCGGACAGAGAGCTAGCTGCAGGTGAGAGGAGACACAACAGCCACCGCACTGGCATCTAGCACCCAGCACAATTCCTCCTACTCTACTGCTGGGTCGGTGCAAAAACAATTTGTTTGCTGTCAATGTCATGTCAACGAAATGCCCGAATAGATCCGGACGAGTTATGAAAATGCACAAAAAACAAACGAATTTAAGATCTCTTCGAAAATTGAGTGTCTTCTTCAATTGTCAATTCCGTCAAAAATGTACAAATGTGTTTGTGAGATATCACAAAGGAAAGACAAAATGATTGTGAGAGGGAACGGAGGAGATGTTCGCAAGTTTCGAATCGAAAGCATATCTTTGGCGATGTGTGGAGATGGAGATTGGAGGCCCGCAGCGTGTCTCTCAAGTCTCAAATTCAAATGTTCTCTCTCTTCTGTCGGCAGCAAATGGGAATCGGCGATGGGTCGAAGGGCGGAGGCATGAGCTGGACAAATAAATACTTACTAGGTATACCTTTGAAAGGTTCACGATTAGTATCTACTAGGCAATTTACCTTTTTATTCCAGTAACGTGGTCAGCAATTGTCCGGCAAAGTGCGCTAAGAGGGCAAACGCGGCGAACAAAACGGCCCAGTCCACCAGCGCTGCGTTGGGGCGGCGCTGTGCATTGGTCGACCCGCTGAGCTGAGTCAACACGTCCGGGAGCCAAACGGGGCGTCTGAAACGAAATGCAAAACAATCAGAAATCGAAATCAGTTTCTGACCCCCTTCGGGTGCTAGCCGCCTTTTTCTTGCGAATCCCGTTTCGTAGTGTGCCCTGGGTGCATCTCTGGGGCTCCGTTCGGTCCGTTTCAGGCTTCGACGCCAGCCAACAGGAGCCGGAGGAGCATAGGCAGCAGTGGCTCACAGCGGAAGAAGACCAGTGGGACGATGTTTGCTGAAAATGCGAGAAACATTTGCCACTGGAGCAAACAGTGCAACACCATGATCGGCTGCAACAGTGCCGGTGGCGTGTGGAAGTTCGGCCGCTTGGCTGTTCCGCCGCGGACTTTCTGCAGCGTTGAATGCGCTGCGCCGAGTGCTGGCGACCACGTGGAGCAGCGCCAGGGAGAGAGAAATTCCTCTGGATTCACCATATTTTACAAAGAAGAAACAATGTCCCACCCTCCTCCGGCGAAGAGAGCTGTTCCCGGCTGATGGTCATCCGGTCGCCTTGTTGCTGGAAGTAGGGCACCACGCTGGTGCACTGGCTCACAAGCACTCGGAGGGCGGGCCTCCGCTCCGAGCCCCCGACCAGCACTGGGATGCGGGAGCGCGGTCTGGGAGAGAGGTCCGCCAGGAACTGGGAGGCGCTGTGCCAGTTGATCGCAACCGAGGAGCCGGAACAGCACATCGCCGCTCAAACGGGGCAGTTCAAAGACAGTTTGTCCACTCATCTCCCACCGAATTGGGGTTCCTGGTTCCGTCTGTTGTTCTCCAATTTAATCAGGAATTGCTCCGCACGATCCATCTGCCGCCGCCTCAGAAGCCTTTGCCGCCGCCGACCAGACCGCGTGCCTTCGGGAACAGTACGGCGGCAGGGATTGCGCCGCCTGTGCTGCCCGCCGTCCTCAGTCCGGGACGTGGTGGCACAATCGCCTGAGAGGGGAAGCTCAGCGGACTAAAACATTCGGTCGCTCGGACAATTGGACCCGTCTGCCCTAAGGGTGAAATTCCGCAGGAATATGAGCGCTTTGTCCTCCCCAGGTTAAAGTCTCAATTTAATAAATGCATCGGCTGTGCTAAAATATCTCACCGTTGCCATTTGCTGTGCCTTTGTGCGCTCTGTGCCGCTGAACACGCTGCGGGCTCGCACATTTTTTGACTGCTGCTGCTCCAACTCCGTCTCGCTCTGCCGCTGGTGCTGCACAACCGCACTGCGCGCCAAAGAGCCGCGGCGGGAACTGGAAATCCTAACTGTGTTTAGTGTTCACTTCTGGACGCTCACCTGGACGCCGATCCGGGTCTGCTGTGTGCGCGTCGGTGGGTGGAGACGGGGATCCGGGAGGTGTCCAGCACCAGTCGCTCTTGCGTCGTCCGCTGCTCAGTCGACTGCTGCACTTCGGACACGAAAGGGAAGGCGCAGTGGAAAGTGACTCTGTGCAGCACAGAACAGACAATGATAGGCCCCGTCCAAACTCACAAATTCTGCGGACAGAAGCGCAACACTTCCTCCGGAATGCTCAGCTCTGGAAGGGCCCTCAGCCGTTTAGGTTCCGCGGGCCTTTGGCGCGCCAATCGATGCCGCAATTTGACCAGACAGGACAGCTCCCAAGCGCTGGTGGGGCGGCCTTGGCCCGGAGTGGAGCACTAATTTGGAAGGGAAATGACTGCACTTGACAACGGAAATTTGTGAATGGATTTTACACAATGCGGTCATATATCCCCCCATTGAACATGTTTGGAATTAATTATATTTAATATTTCTATCGATTTCACGGGTATGATTAAAATTATCTTAACTACACATTATCTACCGGTCTTTTGAGGACTTCCGTCGGCTGTGCCAGCCTGCTCTGCTGCCGGTCCTCGTCCGTCTCGCCGCCCTGGCTGCCGCCGTTGCTGCTGCCCAGCCCCGAGTCGGCCATCGGGTTCGGGCTCAGCGCCAGATTCAGCCGCTCGATTCCACTGACAAGGGGGGCATTGGCCAAATCAGAACCCCAAAATGGGCATAATTTAGGCCAACACGCCTACCACCCATTTGCGCAGGAGGCGGATGTGTCCGGCCGGCTCAGTGCCCAGCGCTGTTCCGTCTCGTCAAACTGGGCCAGTCCGCGCACCCGCTCGGCCACTTCGCGTGGCACAAAGTTGTCGATGATAAGCCTGCGGTTGAAGTAAAAATCTTAATCCGATCCCAATTCAATCGATTCATCGATTGTGCGTTTCCCGTCCCACCACTTCAGCGCCAGCTCCTTGTTCATCTCCAGCACCGTCTGCTCCAGCCCGTGCCGTTCCGTCACACTGGCGCCCTCCGCGTCCTGCATGTCCAGACGCATCGTCTGCACCTTGGAGTGCAGCTTCTGCAGCTTCCGCCGCTTGGCCTCCACCTCCTGCTGAAGGCTGACAAAGGTCTGCCGGATCTCGGCCGCCTCCAGTTCTTGAGCCTCCAGCCTGCAAGCTTTGTGCTACGTTTTTGATGTGCGTGTCCCAACCGCTGTGCCATTTCGCGCTCTCTTCTGCGCTGGTCGGCCAGCTCTGCCCTCCGCTGGCGCAGTAGCTCCTCCTGCTGGCGAGTCCTGTCCAGCAAATTGCCGTCGCCCGACAACAGTTTGCTCTGCATCGCACGGATTTTGGCCGCCACCGCCAGCTGGTCCTGAAGGACGAGACACATCCAAAATTATTCCCCTAGCGAGGGTTTAGACTTCGCCCACCTGCCTCTCCTGCTCCAGCTCTTTCTCCCTCTCGGCCAGTTCCGTCAGAATGCGTCTACGCTCCTCCTCGATGATTTGGCCGTTGCGCAGCAGTCGTTCCCGCTCCACCCCCAGCCTCCGCTGCTGCTCCCGCGCGTACTCCTCCGCATCCCGTTCGACGGAATCTGGGGCCACAGGCGAATGTTTGAGGGGTTCCTTTCGCGCACCGTCCATTTGCTGCGTTCCGCTTTCTGCGTCTGTCTTCCTCCGCTGGCGCTGCTGTTGGCCGCCGTTGGCGGCCCTCTGTTCGAGCATTGCCTTCAGGCGCGCAATCTCATCCTGGAACTCGCGCAGCAGTGCGTCCTTGGGGTCCTCGTTGATCTTCGGCTTGTTCTCGATCTGCTTGGCGCGCGAACTGTACCTGAAGGGGGAGGCGGGCCTTTTCTGGAGATGGGCTTCACAAGCCTTAGCGTGCTCATCGTCTCTTCCAGGTTGTACGAGGCGGGCCCAATCGTGGCTATCATCGCTGTCTTCGAGTTGCCGCCCAGGGAATCTGAAGCCAGAAATGACGATATTCACAAAATGAACTTTAGTTATATTGGAAAGATTAATTTGCGTTTTTGTCACTATTTGCGGTTCTTGCCTTGGAGCAGCCGCGTCAGTTTGGAGTCTCTGTAGGGAATGTGTGCACTGTTCCGGTCGGACAGCGCCGAAATCACGTTGCCCAGTGCGGACAGCGACAAATTGATTTTGGTCGCCTCACGGAAGCGCTCTCCCTCAGAGCCGGTTTTGCTCTGGCGTTCGCTGCCCGCCAAGTCCACCAGGTTTAGGCGACCCACACTGCAAAAAAGGCTCCTTCGCTTTATGAATTCACTACGGCCAAGTGAACTTTCATCAAACAGAACTAATTTTTCGAAAACGATTAATTTCTGCGAAACCCACCGAATGTGCGTCTGGCCGTCCAGGCCTTGCTCTGAGCACTCCACGGTCACTATAAAGATGGCATGCGAGCGGGACGAGTGCTCGTTCATGTTGGTGCGGCCCACTGAGCGGTTGGAGTGGCCCACACTCAGCACGTGCTCAATCTCCTCGACGCTGAACAGAATGCGCCATTGTTCATTCAAATTCCATTTTGGCGCGAAATTAGGCCAGTGCCCACCTCTTGGTGACAAACGAGCTCAGCTCCTTGACGTACACACCGAGGTCGGGTCGCTCCTTCAGCTCCAGACGCTGTTGGGTGTTTTTGTTGAGCAGGTCTCGGATGTGCTCTTGGTAGATCTCGAGGAACGAGGCGCGCACCAGATACTGCTGGCCCGGCGGAGAGTGTGCGATGTGTTGGAAAATGTGATCGATCGCGTTCGGGATCACGCCCCGGTCGGCGGCACTACCCTTGACGCCCTCCATGGTGTGCGTCTTGCCGGTGCCCGTCTGCCCGTAGGCGAACACGGTGCCGTTGAAGCCCTGCAGCACCGAGTCCACGATGGCGCGCACCGTCTCGTCGTACACGTCCAGCTGGCGCGAGTCTTCACCGTACACCGCGTCGTAGAAGAACGACTTGGCCGGCTGCTTGGGCTCGTTCGAGTTTTGCACCTGAAAACAGAGTTCTCTGGACGCAGTCTTCTGGTCCCTACCTCGATGCATCCCCTGGTCGCGTCGACACGCACTATGCCGGTGTGGCCCTGGGCCAGCTCCATCTTGGACAACGGCCGACAGCGCACAGCCACCTTGACGCACTCCCCTCCGCTGCTCGTGCAACTGCTTGCCATTGAGACGGCCGTTTTGGCACGGCCGTTGTCCAACTGGGTCATTTCTAGAATACCTATGCATATAATTTGAATAGTCTAATATCAGCTGTGTTTTTGGGAAATTAATATTTGGGGAAATAAATAATTAATGTCGGCGATGAAGTAGTAATAACGACCGCATAGGGGATTCTCTGGTCAAAGCAGAGAGTGAGAGTATTGGATAAACCCTCTTTTCGCCAGGATTAGACGGGATTATATGCAAATGCCATCGGAATATCTATTTGTCTGGGAAAAGAATTTGACGATTTCCATAGTTTTTTATAAGTTTATAACGCTGCTCTCAAATAAAGCAGAGGAACGCCAAGAATGTGTTGTGAGGCCACAAATGTGTTGTCCCGGCAGATGACGACCAGTTTCCGGGCGTCCTCTTTATTGGCCTCATTTGGGTGGGACTGCGAAGGGGTTGGGGGTGGCTGTCCCATCGATTGGCCCTTCCATTTCCCTGTTGTCGCCAATGGAGACCAAGGGAGGAATGAATTCCCCTGAGGCGTGGCGCTGCAAATTGCGCCGTTTCAATTTGCGCGAAGGCACGCACCAGCGGAGGCAATCGGGCCGGCACTGCTATCTCCGCGTAAAAAACCGCTGCACAAGAATTGGGGGGGAATTTACCTCAGAACGATATTTTGCGGAAAATAAGAGTGAGGGGTCGGACTATTATGGAATGCTTCGCATGCCATGTGGCTGTCCAGTCAGGGAAACTTGTCATCAGTCATCACATTAAGCGCTTAAATGCCAATGTCGCCTTAATCCGCTCAAAAAATAATGGTGGAAAATTCGGCTAGATACATTTTCGAAAACTCAAGATATCCAATCTTTGATTTCGCCCACCTTTTTCCCGCATTCTCTGATCACTGCTGATTCATTTGGGCGTTGCAATGTTGTTGCCTTGGCCGATGACCTGGCCCAGCATTCCAAAAGGTGAAAGTAGCGACAGACAGATGCTTTGAATTCGGCGGAACAATTTTTAATATGAAAAAATGCTAAAATATAAAAATAGAAATCAAGTTTAACATTGCCATTTATCTTTTCAATTGGTACACCTCTAAATTTTTCCTAGATACATACTATATGTATAATCGATTTAATTCGAGTGAAGCGGCAAAGTTTATTTTCTGTACCAGTCAGTGCGTCCTAATAATTTATCTGTGGATCGACAGAATTACATATCGCGCTAAAAAGTGTGTTCCGGAGGACGATTAAATTGATCGATCGGGATGGCGATTGGGGGCTATCGCGAGCGAGAACGGAAGAAGAGTGTTGCCACCCGCGGGTGGGGAGGATAAATCAATTTGCAAATCGCTGTGCTCCCCGGGGGCTTGGGGCGGAGGGAGGATTAGGATTCGCTCAATCACTAGGTGCGGCCTAATCTGCTTGGGGATGGCTCAGAACTCAGAGGCGAGGGAAATTTGAACATTTTTAATTTAAAGCAAGCGGACATTAGGGTATTTTTTAGTTTTTACCTTTTTACATTTACTTATACATATGTAGAATTCAAATTTCAAATAGAGACGATACGACCGACATGAAGTTGTAGGTGACAAGAAAATCCGGATTTTTTCTACGGCTTAATGCTGCCCATTAGGGCGGCATAATACATAAATGATAAATGGAAAAGCGCACTCCTCTGCTGCAGTGGCGAGTGGCGACGGGACGGACTTTGTCTGCTCCCTCCCTCTGTGGTCAATGCGGCGCAATGTCGTCGTTTCGTTTTGTCCCCTAGTCCCATTCCTTCGTCTCCCCACAACTATCGATCCGCCTCTCTGCTCCTTCTGCTGCTCTCCCATTTCACTGTTCCTCTCTAACAATTCTCTCTCGCTAAATTTTCACTTTTCAGGGGCAACCGATGATAGACTAGACAATAGAAATTAGAAATAGAGCAAATTTATCAGAGACAATTGGACAAACGAAAGTCGGGTCAAATAAAAGGCGAAGATCATATATTGTTGGCAGAGTATCGTGTATTTTTTATTGTTTAAAAAGACGGACATTTGGTTGGTCTTCATTCTTCAACACCTGCTCAATCTGTTCCTGTGGCAGCGGCATTCATGTCCACTGAAATGTAAAAAAGCCAATCAGAAACTATTTAGATCAGGGTTCCCATTCGTGCTGATTTATCAGATTTGTGCTGATTTTTGATGGTGGTGCTGATTTTGTGCTGATTTCGGTATAGATGGAAAGTAAATTGAATTAATTTTTGGCAAAATGCAGTGGCAGAATATGCGATTCAGAATTCACTTTCTTTCGCTCAAATTTGGCAAAATTTTGGACTATGCGCCGAGAAAAGCTTCAAATTTTCGCCTGCGGCGTAGAAAAAAGTCTCAAAAATTGACCTGTGCCAACAGAAAAGCCCAAAATTTTCGCCTGCGACGCAGATTTTTCGAAACACATGAAGAAACAGCATCTGTAAAAGCTAGAGAAGGCGCAAAAACAAGAAGAAAACAAGCAATCGAAAAGCATTTTACCGAAAAAGGTCATTTTTTCCTATTTACAATATTTGAAAAGTACGAGCAAGGTACGAGCATTTTACAAAGTACGGGCAAGTACGAGTAACGAGTATTAGCGATTTTGAAAACCCGGTACGAAGTACGAGTACTAGTTCTAGGTACGAAGTCACAACACTGGCTGGTGATAAATATGGCAAATAAAGCGATATATTGTATATAATTTCGTTTAAAACTCGTTATAAAGCATTTTTGTATTTTGTCTGATTTTTACCTCAAAATCTGATTTTCAAAGGCTGAAAATCTGATTTTCGACCATTTTCAACGGGAACCCTGATTTAGATTCAAGAAAAGGGGAGGATAACGACCAAAACAGGATTGCGCTAATCATAATCTTCAAAAAACACTGCCTCTTGGATCTTTTACAATTAGTCGAAAAAAGAAATCGATACATTTTTCGATTTTGACTCTTTGGTTTTTGACCATTTGTTTTCGCCGTTTTAACATAATAAGCCATTAACAATTCAAAGTTTTTCCAACATGTTAGAAGTCAAGTCTCTAAACCAAAATTCAGAAAATTTCTGGTCCAAATATACATGAATTATAATTCGATAGAGCTCTTGGAGCTTAGCAAAATATCCAAAAAATCTGTTTGGGAAAGCAGTTTGAACCGAGTTACGGAAGAGTTTATCGATCATTGTTTTTCGAAATAAATGCTAACGTCGGAAAGTTTGGCCAAAACGAAAACGGGTGCTCGCCTCCCCTTCGTTTGATTGTACCACTCCCTTTTCCCACCTTCGATCCCGCCTCGTTCTCCTTGGCCAAGGTAGTTGAGCAGCATCGGGGGGATGTGCGCCTCGTCATCTGCCACCTCCTGCTCTATTCCCACGTTGCCCAGATTGGCCAGTATGAGCGCGACCAGCAAATAGCGCGATTGGTCGTAGTTTTGTGGCAGCTCGTCAAGCATCTAGAGAATCGGATTGGTTTCGTAGGCCACTAACTCTTCGATATGCTATTCTTTTCACCTGAGTGAAGTCGATTTGCTTGCCGATTTGGCGGTCGAATTTGTCCAGCAACTCGTTCCCGTAATCGGCCGCGTTGAATTCGCGGTGCGTCTGCTCCTGCTCCAGCACCTCCGTCATTTTGACCTCCCACTGCTGAATGTGCTCGCTGAACTTGGAAATGGCCCGTTCCGACTCCGTCCAGTACCTGAAACAAGAACAAAAATCAACCCTCGCTCAGATGCCGGTTCGTCCAGAAACACACTTCCGCAGGTGGAACGCAATGATCTCGTCGTATTCCATTTGCGAACTGGGTCGTGCGGCCAAATCCTCCATGTGCTCGGCGTCGTCGAACAAGTGTGTGTCGTCATAGATGTTGCGCCCCGTGATGGCGGTCTGCAATCATCAAGAATTCTGAATATGAGCTATTTCGGGATTTCAGCGCACCTTTGTGATTAGCTTGCGCTGGCTGGCAGACAAGTGCTGAATGATAGGAAAATAAAATTTTATTAAATGAACGCTTCGCCTCGCTCTATGCTTTTGAAGGCCCACCTCGAATCCGTTGTACAGGTTCTGGACCCCAATCGAGTTCTCCAGGTCGGCCACTTCGAGGACGTCGCCCAAATTGATGGATTCTTCGCTGACCTCGCCCAGGTCTTCTCCGGGCGGATCTGAAGTATTCACTTTTTACCGAGAAAGATCATCCACCCACAGTTGATGATCTCTTCGGCGACCAGCTCATCCAGCGGGTCGTCGAATTCCTCCTCCCCCGTCGGCGGCGCCAAGTCTGTGCCACTCTGCCGCTCGGTGACGGTGATCTCGTGCTCAGGGGGAAGGTGCAGAACCGGATCGAGTTCGCGCACGGAAGCGCGTTGTGCGGCACGTTCCGCCCTCTCGGCTGCCTGAGAAATGCGAAAGTCCTCGAGATTCTTTTGCACGGACCTCTCGATGTTTGCGCAGCCTTTTGCGCAACTCCGCGCGGCGCTTCTCCTCCTCGTAGATGAGCGGATTCAGTGCCAACACCGCCTGGTCCACGAGGTACGTGTTGAATTGCCCGAACGCGTACGCACGCTTCTTCAGTTTGTGCCGATAGATACGCGTATCGATGTAACACTTGAGCGTGCTCAAGTTCGGCACCCCGCGTTCGCGGCAGTCTCGCTAAAACCAAAGGTTCGATTCAATTTCCTTTGCCCCAGCGACCTCAATGCGTCGATTGCGCGCCTTTATCTGCTTATTTGCGTTGGTCGTGCAATTCTCCTTGCGTTGAAATGGTTTGCTCTTGTCGTTAACCAACTCGTCAGGCTCCAGGAGATCCTAAGGAAACTTTCAAACGTTACTCTTCGGTTTTAAATATTAATTTATTCCAAATAAAAGTACCGCCAATTGAGCTCTCCAGTCCAAAGGCTGCTCATTCTCCTTGTCCAGCGCGCTTGCCTCGCAGTTGCCGGTGGTGCCTTCCAGGAGCACGTTTTGATGCGACGTGACCGGACGGGAGTGAGCCAGCCCGCTCGGACGCAGCCCGGACAGCCGCCGATCCTGCTCCTCCTGGGAGAGGGTCTGCTGCAGATGGACTGTCTCCGAGAGCTCTCGCGAGTCGGACGGCGTAGCCACTTCCCCGCCGTCGTCCTCATCCACTTCCATCCCGGCACCAACGTCGTCAAAGGTGCCTCCTCCATCTTCAGCGCAGCCAAAGACTAAAAATAAAGAATTAAGAGTGAGATAAAAATTCGGGAAATTTAATTTCCCCGAAACTTAATTCATTCCAATTCCCAAAACGAAAATAGATTAAAAGAGAGCGAATCGGGCCTGCTCGGTCCTCCTCGTCATTCTCGAATGTGCGCTCCAGAAGTGGGCCCAAGGTGGCTGTAGCGGCACCGCTCCTCACTCGATTCGCGTTTTCATGGTTCACTTTTGATGGGCACGCGTTAAAAACTCTGCAAAAAAGGCAAAACTGCACTTCGACCCAATAAACCCACGTGAGCTCGGAAAATTCGTTAATCAGAGGAATGCTTTTCATGTCCAGCAAAGCGACGCCCTGGAATAAGTTCAGAGCCATCGTTCTGATGAATGCACCAACCTCGTGGATGTAGCAAGTGTTCACTTTGAAGTCGTCCCTTTTGCCGAACACGTCTCTTCAAGTTTGCTCGATTTAAAAGGCGTACTAGATTGATTCCATATTTCCCACTTTGGGTTGGTTCGTGAGCACAGCGGCACATTCATGGTTTTCTCGAAATCGGCGAGCGGAAAGAACGCGATCGGCACAATGGGTAGCAGGTCAGAGGAGCGGTCCCGTTCGCTCAGCCGCTCCAGCATGTTCGCCAAGGCGTTGTAGTTGATCTGAGAACGCAAAGTCTATCTTTTGTTTCAAATTGGTCGTCCGGCAAACCTTCGGCTCTCGGTTCCGGTGCTGCTGGTTATTTTCTTCTCCCCCGTCTGCATCCCCCCCACCACCACCACCACCGTCCTCCTCCTCTCCGTTGTCTGCTTCTTCAGCCATACCTATGAAGCACAACTTTGGGCTGGACCTGAACGTTCGCTAACCCTTCCTGCGTTTCCCCTTTTGTTGTGTCTCCTTCTCTTCTCGCAGCTGCTCGAAGAAATTCTGCGCCTGCTGTAACACATATTCCACCTTGCGTCCGTACACCGATGTGGTGCCATGAATGAGCAGTGCCGCCTCGGCAAAGTTAAATCTGATTTGGAAAAAATTATGCACGGATTCGGGAAAAAGTTCAGTTTGTGAATAATGCAAACGAATCTAACAATTTCCTGTTTCCATGTTCATCGACATTAGGTGCTTGCGCATTGCTCATCTCTTCAATCACCTTAAAATTAATTATATGATGATTTATTCCACTAATTCGGGAACCCTCTGAATGTACTCTTGTAGCGTCTTTGCAATGTCCAAATCCCAGTTGTTGGCCAAGTCCTTAACTGGCTGCAGCAAAAATTTATAACGTTCGCCAGCCCCCTCAAACTCGGTGCCATCGGTCATTTTCAATTAACTGAATAAAAAATAGATCTACATAGTTTAATCGATTGATGAAAGGATAATTATCGAATATAAAAAATACTTTTTTGATCTGGTAAAACACTAGAAAAGTGATAAATTTGATGCACTTTAATCATAAAATTGTGTGTGAAATTTATAAAATCAGCGATCAAAGACTATTTTCGTATTTTCCATCAGTCCGCGTTAATTGCTGGCACTTTGAGCCCAACAATGCGCGCTGTTTCCTCCACAGATCTTTCGCCGCTGGCATAGTATTTTTGATGAAGCTCCGCTAACCGCCGACTACTCTCCAAATAGACAGCGTAACTGTTTGCTATATGCTGGACTGAAAATGAAATATTTAGAAATAAATTTTTTCACTCTGGAAGAAGTACGAACGTTCATTTGGCTGCCTGAGCGCCATGCGCTGCGTGATTTGATGCGTCCGCAGCTGATCGAACAAATATTTGTAGATCGGATGTTGCGTAGAAAAATTCTTAAACATTTATGGAATCAAAAATTGGGGTTAAGTTTAATATAAATATACCTTATCCGCACGTTTCAACTCGTGAACAATCCGCTTGAATACTAAAAGTGCTGCAGGATTGCTCATCTTAACAAACGAAATGGTTCAAAAATTCATTTTTCCACGTCTTGTATTGCCAAGATTGTGGTTATAAACAAAGAAAAATTCGTAAGCAAAGATTGTGCTCTTTAATTATTAAAGCAGCTTTTGTTCTAACATTGTGCTGATGGTGGAACTAAAATGAAATATTTCACATTTGAAAACGGAAAAATATCACTTGCTCGAGTCTTATTTGATGTTTAAGCTCCCTGACCTCTACGGTAACGTTCATAAGATTGTCACAAACTAATTTCCACCTTTCCTTCTATGTACTTATACTCAATTTCACCGGACGGGAAAATATAAATAAGGGGCTAGTCAATTATGAATAAAAAACTAAAAAATATAAAATACCAAATAACACCGGTAGGGGTCATTAGAGTCCCGCCATTAGAGTCCCGAGGCCACTAGAGTACCGGCCATTAGAGTCCCGCCACTATAGTACAGCCATTAGAGGATTAGAGTCCCCGTTGAAATGGGGCCACTAGAGTACCCAACGAATTTACCCTACAAATACCTAAAGCATAAAATGTACAGAGCGACCGTCCAAATTCCAAGCGTTCAATTTTATACTAAATATAAACTCAAAATTGTGAAAAGCATAAAGAGTGCAAGTTTTACACGGTATTTCTATCTTATATGGGCACCAAATGAAAATCGTCAAATCATATACCATTCGATTCCTCTCGTCGAGCTGAGCACGAATATGCAAAAATTTTCCTGCGGAAAGCAGGTTACGACATGTCAAAGTTGGCAAAAACCACAGGGGGGACCCTTTTGGGATTTCGGGTCAAAAATTTCAAATCGATAAATTATAGGTCATTCGACGCGTCTCGGCGAG
>VAHH01001082.1:0-14867 GCA_013357305.1 Radopholus similis | reverse complement strand
ACCAGGTAGAACTGCAACTGGACAAAGTGCCCAATGCACCTCTTTTTTAAGTGACCACTTACTGTGTTGTTCGCATTTGCATCATCCATAGTAGATTGTATGTACTTGTACTTAGTCCTTTTTTGCGCTAGTGATTTGGCGACTTAAGGTTATTACCTTATTACGTTTGAAATTTGAAAAATAATTAAAATTGCCTAGTCTTAGACCCGAAAACAAAAAGGTCACTTCAACAAATGTACGAGTTAAACCTGCTCGACATTTTTCACTCAACTTTTATATGTAATGGGAATGATACCGCAATCTAGTAATTCAGGTGAGTGAAGAAGGATTGAAGAGTGAAACCTTTTTGGTTTTTAATTGGCAACGGAAAAAGAAGTGCCGCCATTCGGGGTTCTAATGAGGAGAGCAAACACTAAATACGTAAATACGCCATTCCACGTCGTATATTGATGCCCTTCTCAAATGAAACTGCCCAATCTGGACACACTTGTTGAGTTTTGTTCATCACACACCAATTTTTGTTAACGTTTATGCTCAAAAATTTCAATTTTTTTGCGGCATAAATTTAAAAGTTAAAACTCGTTTATCCAAAATAAATTAGTAAATTACAAATTATCTGCGCTCTGATAAATAAAATATATTAGGAACGATTTGTTTGCTCGCGATCCGACAGAGAATAAATAAATTAACAAACAACAGTGGGAACAGGCATCGGTGTGAAAATTATTAGACTTCCCGATTTCCAACAAATTCACGGAGACAATTCAATTGTTTGTGCCAAACCCTGTTTGCAGCGGTGAAATCAAAATCGAATAGAAAATTGAGTCAAAAATCGATCATTAAAAAAGAAAAATGGCAAATTTAGGCAAAATTAAATAGTAAAAATTCAGTTTTAAATTTTAAATGGTTCCCTCGTTTTGGGCGTCTCAAAGCTCCGCCTCGGCAAAGGCGCAAATTGCTCTCGCCATTTTCAAAATGGTGCCTCAAATCAAATTGTTTTCATCCAAAAAGGGCTATCCAGGGACTCACTTTTGAAGTCCTCCTGGTGTCTGCCACTTCCGCCCTGTGCCGTTCCTCTGCCTCCACTTTGTGCATTCGCCAAAACGCCTTTGCTCGGCGGAGTTTGGTGCGCGCGATTGTGAGCTGTTTTGGTCAAAAGTAATATTATTAGTGGGTAATTGATATCCAAGTATTTTGGTTTTTTGTTGAAAAGGGATTTTTGCTCCAACTTTTAATTGGTCCCATAGTTTCGCCTGTATAAGCCCCGTTTACCCGGATCTCCCTGCATCTGTCTGCCGGGGCCGCCACTGCGATGTTGTTGGAGTCTCTCCGTGGACCCGCGGTACTGGCCGAACCCTCCGGGCGCATTGGTGGGGGTGTTGTGGTGCTGACGGTTGTGCAGAGGAGTAGCGCTGCAAAGGGCTCTTCTTGAATTTGGCAGGCAGCAAGCATTCAATTTGTATTTTTAGCTTGAATTTGAGGATAAAACGAACTATTGGATTTCCGGGAAGAACTGCATCGGCGGTTGCGCTCGCTCCACTCGACCCCCCAGTGGAGAAGCACGTGGCGGCTGCTGCGCGGAGAAGCGGATAAGCTGAACCATCACATTAATGGCAGCTGACATTTTTCTAATTTGGAAGAACTATTTTATTGGCCCACCTGCGGCACCGTCTGCCTGGGTGGGTTGCCAAGTGCCCGCACAGGGGTGCTGAAGAGCCCATTTGCCGCCGCCGAGCGACCGGACGGTTTCTGCTCGCCGTGTTTCTGCAGGCTGAAGCGTAGTTTCCTGCCCCAGCACTCGTCGTTGTCCCTGATTGCGGCCCTTGCCTCCCGCTCCGTTCTGTACCAGATCAGTGCTTCCGTCTCGTAGCGCAAGCGGACCAATTCCATCGGCCTTGCAAAGTGCCCGTATTGGCTGAAGTGGTCGAAAAGCGCCTTTTCTGCGGAGAAACATTCATTTAAAAACACGTTTAACCAGACTCGAACGGAAACTACTAAACGGCGGATGAATGGGCGCGCAATTACTAAATGCATTACTAGATATATGCTGCGGCAAATTGTTTATGCGAAGGCTCGAAGTGTCCAGTCCAGGCTGAGTGCCGCCAATCCATTGCGTTTCTGGAAAATATTTGCCAATGAATTTTGATTAAAATCTCGATAATGCTTGCCCTTGTTCACTCCTTCTCGGCCCCCTCCTCCATAATGCTGATAAGGCGCATGCCGATCGCTGCCCTCATTCGAGTACTGCAGCAAAAGTAAACAAGTTGATCGAAAAATCTAACCCCAGAACTCTACAGCGTACCCTGTTTGAACGGCTGTGACTGCGATCGGCGGGTCGGCTGCTGCTGCGTTCGACGGGGCGACTGCGTTCGGCGGGTCGGCTGCTGCTGCGTTCGAATGGGCGACTGCGTTCGATGGGGCGGCTGCGATCGGCGGGTCGGCTGCGTCTTTCGTCGTGTCTGCGATCTTCCCAATTCACCCTCTTCTTCTGCTCTCTATCGAAAGAATTGATCGGCTCGTGCCATTCCCAATCCCTTGGACGCGCGTCCGATAGTGGGGAGCTATTTAATTTCCATGTAATAGATTCGGATTGTTTAATAAAGCCAACCGTTGCTGACGATTTTCGCCGTCCGAGCGTCTCTTTCTGCCGATCACTTCTGGCGAACTCGATCTCTTCCTCTTCAAAATCCCCGTCTGCTGCACGCCGTCAGCAGCAGAAAGAGTTGCACGCGAAGTGGAGGATCTAACAATGGAAACTAGATGTAGATAGCCCTTTCGAACTTTGATTTATTATTTTAATTGCCTCCCTTCAATCTCTAGTGAACCAGACAAATAGTACCTTTTTGCTTGTGCGTCTGGCTGCTCTTGCATTTGGATCGAGTTAGTGCTGACCTATTTGATTAAATATTTAAAATTATGCGATTATTTTTCAGATATACCTCCTTCAATGGCAGATTTCGATGCCCCAGCAACTGAAGTTCTACCTGTTCTTGTTCTTCCGGCGAGAAATCGACTTCCACATCGAGAAGCGCCTGTTCATCCATAGTAGCCACATCGCTCACGGGCTGTTGTTCCTGGGCTTGCACATCGTTGTTGGTGGAGCCATCCCCCAAAAAACGATTGTCACAAGAATTAGCACGTCGACCTCTGGCCATATTCGGCAAGTTGGAACCACAGCTGAGTAATGTTACTTGCTTCTGGAATTGTTCGGAAAGCGAAGCAATATTGCACTGCATTACTAAGTAATGGACCAATTTAAAAAATCAATTGTAATTAATACTAGTAGGGATCTAGGGATTGAATTTATAACTTAATATGTATGCTCGCAGTTGCAAATAAGTTATTTTTCTATTTTCCGGGGGCGGGGGAACTACTTTCGGTTATCCCCAGGAACGCTTGCCTTGATGTTGTTGTGAGAAAAAATGGTTGCTTACTAAGGCATCAAACAAAAAAAAAGAAAAATGAGAAATTGTGCGCAAAAAAGGGATGTTCTGGCTTGTGGCTTCTGGGTATTTCCACCACTGATCAAAAAAATATTTTTTTCTCCCAGCACTTAGCTTAGGCTTAGCTTAAACTGAGCCTACGTCTAAGCCAAAAGTATAGCCAAGTAGGCTTTTTTGACCTAAGTTCGGGAAGGGGGCACGGCCCCACTGAAGTTTGACATGTCATAACTTTCTCCAGTCGGAGCACAACATCATCGCACGTTATAATTCAATAAATTTTTCAATATTATAATGTTTGATTGCTGATTGTGATTGTGGGCGAGCGTACGAAACGTCGCTGGTACGAAACGTCGCCGGTATGAAACGTAATTTTAAAATTGACAAATTATAGCTCATTCGACGCGCCTCGACGAGCTGAGTCGAATGGTACCAAAATTAGGCCGATCCGACCAATCTGGACAAAATTATGACATGTACAGTGGGGGGACACAAGAGACATTTCGTACCTATAATAAAACGGCGACGTTTCGTACCGGCGACGTTTCGTATACCAGCGGTGATGGCGCATGTTCGAAAGCCGTTTAATATATTTTTCTTCTTTTTTCTTGCATGAAATGACGGAAAATAGCTAGATTGGAGTTGTCTCTCCATCGGACGTCCGATCCAGAGGCAATGGCTTGACTCTTCATCGGACGTCCGACTCAGAGTCGGACGCAACACATATATTTTATATTTTTTCGCCAAAAAAATGGGCTTTGTAAATCCGATCCAAGTTTGTGAGTCCAATCAAAAAGTTTTTGGATTAGGTCAGTAGGCCTAGACGTAAGCTAAGTTTAAGCTCAGCTAAGCTTTGCATTGGGCTAAATTTTGGGCGAAAAAGAGTATCATGTCCTAACTGTGGTCGTGTTGAGAATTTGAGAGGCGAAGTTTTAACTTTTAACGGTGCGGCAATGAGTCGGATCTCATTCCGTTCTAGTGTGTACTCCAGGAATTTTTTCATTCACTTCCTGATCAAACTTTTTAAATACGGGAATGCTGTTTATATATTCTGCTCCGTTTTTGGACGGTCAACAATAGCTATGCCCAAAATCGACAATTTCGGCTCATTTTGCGTCTGGCGATCCCTCATGCATCGGTAGGAGCGCAGCACGATTGAGTAGAACCACGCATTCACGACCAGAGTGATCAGTCCGATCGGAAGTGTCAGCAGCAGCACAAGGAACATGTCTAATAATTGGCTCTTTTGCGCACTCCCGAGTCCTGACCGCTGTCATGCGAGTGCTGCTGCTGCCGTTCACTCGTCTCTTTTCCATAGGCCGCATCTCGGATGTAGTGGATGTAGACTTCGGGCGCCAAGACAACGGCCACCGTGAAGAAGAGAAGATTGGCAGCAACAATGAACAGCACAAATGCCTGCACACACGGAAACGGAAATCTTTTCATTTTTGCCGTCAAAGGAGCGTAAGTTGCAAGCTAGTTAATTAAAATTTTTCCAGCCGACCCACCTGGATGATCAAAAAGGGCAAGTACAACTTCGCATTCATGGTTCGCTGCGCCAAAATGGTGGACAGAGGAACATGGACAGCGAGACCAGGCAAACTGCCGACTGACAACGAAATTCTTTGTTGGAGAGTGTTTGTCGGCCGAAAAACAGACTATCGGCCAGTTGTGCGTCAAAAAACTGCCGGCAACGGCACAAGAGGATAGAACAACGCCAGCAGTGGCACCGAAGAAGGCACCCTTCTGCAAAAGGTCACCAATAAACAGTGATGGACAGAATAAAAACGGCTGTGATCACTGATCACGTCCCTACGTGTTGTGTCGTCGATCATACAAACATGCCCACCTCAACGTGCATTGTGCTGCAGCAGAAAGTGTACTTCTTGACTTCAGCCATCTCTTGGTTTTTTGTGAATTTAAAGTTCTCTATGGACGTTCAAAGCTCGCCGTTAAAACTTGAGAATAAACACCGATGTGTAACATGGGAAATGGCCCATCTTCCCCTTTGCGTTCTGTTCTCGATTGATTGCCTTTCCTGGTTCGCCTGCTCCCTTTGGGGAGCAAGTAAATTTAAGCGCAAACGTGCAAGAGTGGAAACGGGAATTGGGGGTTGCGGGCGAAAGTAAGTTTATTCGCAAAGAAAAGGAAACGTCATTTAGAAATTGGAACAAACAAAATGGTTGGGGGATCCCCAAGAAGGGGAGTCATCAATCTTAATGCAAATATGCCGCATGTTTTATAGTTAAATTCGTGTTTAAAGATGACACTTAAAAGTTCTTGGTAGATTCGTATAAAATGAAAACTAATGGCCTAGAAGTTCAATTTTTCGTGAAAAAGGATATGCTTTAAATTTTTGGAATACCTAAATATTTTTGATTTTTTGGGCCCAGCAACAATGAATGATTGAGTTTCCGTTATGGGAGTTGTGCATCGGCTGGAGTTGTTCTCGGCCGCCATTTCGTTGGTCAGACCTTCGGGACCACGTTGGCCGGGTACACCACGCCCGCCCCCGCGCCCACCACGCTCACACTGGCCACGTTCATTTGCTGCGTCTCCTTCATGTATTGGTAGGCGCGCAGCACGACGTAGTAGAAGAAGGCGTACAACGCAAACGTTACCAGCGCAATCAGAATGGCAATGGCCAGCACCCAAAAGATGGCTGGAATGGAATGTGCGAGGAATGATCGATCGCACACAATTTTAGTTTGACTTTCTTCCCCTGTCCCGGGGAAAGATTTCTGATCCAGTTGGCACGCACTTGCGTTGGATGCGCCCCCCATGTTGTTGCCCTGGTAGGTGTTCCTGATGTAGTGGATGTAGAACTCGGGCCACACGATGATGGCGCAGATGAGGAAGAGCAGGTTGGCCAGCGCCAGCAGCAGCCCGATTCCCTGTTCAGAAAACAGGGGATGAGTTTGGCTTTGCCCCAACTCACATTGACAATCAGGAACGGCAAGTACAGACTGGAGTTGCGCTTTTTCTGCGCCCAAATGATGGACAGAAAGATGAGCAGCGAGATCGCGTGGACAATGACCTGGATGGAGAAGGGCACTTGATGAGAGAGGGGATGGGCACCATGGGCAAGTTCAGGGTGAAAATGTAGCCGATCACGGCAGCCAGGGACAGCGCCGCGCCGACGAAGGCGATGATGTAGGCGCCCCTCTGAAAATCGCAAATGCACGGCCAATTGGTGTGCCCAGTGCTCACCTCCACGTGCATTTTGTTGCAGCAGCATTTGTACTTGGGGTCCTGCCAGGTCGCGTCTTGGCTCTGCATCGTTCTTTTTTGCAGCGGGGGCCTCGATTGCCCTGTTTTTTTCAACTGAGGCGAGATTGTGTAATATCTGGCATGTATGTGTATTTTTATTGGAATGAAAGGAGCGCGAGTGTGAGGGCAATTCGGTGGTTGTTTACGCCAACTCCGGCTGTTTGGCGAAAACATTTGTGGGGATTGGGAACACATGAGGGGAGGGAAAGGGCGCTTGTTGTCGTCCATTTGCCACTGCCGGTGGTTTCCAGCGGAGACAAATTACGCCCGCTGTTGCAAGGCAACCGAAGAGAAGGGTTCATAGATGAACTAACTGGGCGGGAATCACGCCAAACAAATCCCTGGAAATTTTGGCCTCTGGTCAGTCGGTTGTTGCGGAACATTTGTGGAAACAAAATGCCAAAATGCTCTGAATAGGTCTCTAGGTAAAATAATTCATGCATTTGTTGGAAAATAGAAAATATCGTTTATTCCTCCAAAGGCGACAAAATCAAAATAGAGATCGGTAAAAGTGAAGAAGAAAACACACAACCAATGGCATGAAGCAACAAGAAAGTCCCTCAAAAGAGGTGTGCCCTAAGGAGGAAGGCAACTGAGTGGTGTCCCTCCCCTTCACATGGACGTCTCCAGCGGTGTTATTGCCTCCATCGAGACCCTGATTCGCGGCTGCTGCTGTCTTCGCGGTGCAATGGGAGGCGGTTGCCTTAAGTGTTTGGAATAATCGGGACCGTTGGGGGGTTCGTGCCTCGGCCGGAGGGACACAGCCGGTGGAGGCGCATTCGCCCAGTGGTGGCGAGGCTCCACGGGCTCCTGGTGGCGGAGTGTTTCCTCGCTGGCGCCCAGCTCCTGGGAGGCCGCACTCAAGTTCCTGCAGTGGATCAGCCCTTTGTTTCTCCCATACAGGTTGGTTGAACTTGATTTGGGCTTGCCTGTTTTTGGGCACATCCCGGTCCCTCGCCGAAAGCGGAGGCGGGGCGGGGAAGAAGCCGGAGTGTCTTTGCTGCGCCTGCTGATGGAGGTCAGGTCTTGGCCGCGGTCTGTAAGCGATGTTCGGATTGGAGAGAGTCCCGGTCAGAGACGGCGTTGCGAATTCTAAAGAATGAATGATGCTCGCTGAATTAAATCGCAAATCCACCAAAGTGGTAGTGCTGATTTTGCTGGGCCCTGCTGGCCTCTGCCGGAGGCGGGGGCGCTGGGGGTCTCCTCCTCTTGTAGTTGAGCAGCGGCCTTTGGGCGGTCAGAGTCAGCGTCGAGTCGGAACTCACATCGCCCGAGGAGGAGGGGGGAGTGAGCGAGGAAGAGGTGCAACAGGACGAGCTGGCACTACTCTCGGCGGAGGACCTTTGCGAGAGCAAATGAGAACAACAACAGACTATCGACTAAATTGACAGGGGAAATTTGAAGAGCCAATTCAACGACCATGACCTATGTGCAATATCGTAATATGTATGTCGGTTCCTACCGAATGGACTCGTCGGCCGGCACGGTGGAGTACATGGCGCAAGTGTGACAGTTTGTTGCGTGGCCCCAACGGGAGTTGCTGGCGCAAGCGCACTGTGAACCACTAAACGAGCTGCAGCTCTCGTCGGACAGCTTTTTCTCCGTTCGCGTTTTTCCACAACTGGCAGCACTGGTAGACATTGAGGAGAAGTGCTGTTGCCTGTCGCCGTAATCTGTCAGCGAAGTGAAGGTTCTCTCGTCGACTGGCCCCTTCAGGGTGGGCCCGAACGCCTCCAGCGGAACGAAGTCTGTCGCGCTTCGGCCGATCTTTTGCTGTTTGCTGTTGCGAAGCGAGTCGCGCAAATGCTGCTTGGTGCGCGGGAACTCCTCCTGCCGTTTGCGCTGCCGCTTCCGCCACGCACAGCAGCCCAGCAGGGCAACGCACATCAGCAGCAGCACCAACAGCACTGCGATCAGCACCACTTCACGCCGCCACAGCAACGGCTCCTTCAAGAGGGGGCATTTCGAGGTTGAAAAGGAAAGGGGAAGCTATCTCGCGCCTGATAGGGCTTTGTGCCGCGCTCGCAGACGAACGGCAGCAGGTTGTGACAACTGAACATTGAAAAGGCAACTATGTACAGGTTTCGGGACTTGTGTTCGCCGATGCTGGCAGTGCGGGAGCTCATCCAGCCGCACTGGTTGGACGGGATGGACACCGCCGACACCCAAATGGGCACGTCGTAGACAATGCCGCCGAACGAATTCTGCCGCTCCACGTCGGTCACGTAGCGCTGCCCCAGCGCGTCGATGCGTCGCGCCAACTCATTGCGGCGGGCGTCGGCGTTGCGCAAAATGGGCATGAACGCGCCCAGCCGCTGGCAGAACTGGACTGCGTCCGCGTACGTACTCGAAGCGCCCACGAACAGGAAGCAGGACTTGAACTCTTCCTGGCCCACCTGAAAGCGCACAACCGCCCGTTCTAGGCTCACTTCCAGCACTCTCACCTGGAACCACCCGGGCGGGCAGTCGCCCTCAATCAGCGAGGTGTTCGACTCCAGCAGCGGTTGAAAGTCGACACGGACCAACCGCTTGTCGTCCCGCTGGTCCCGGATTTTGCCTGCCGCGACCCCCACAGTGCCTGGCGGGCCCCAGTAGTTCAGCCTCGCGTCCACCTGGAAACAACTGTGTCGGATACTTCCCATCCACACGGCTATCTGAATCCCAATTGGATTCGGCGCATTTAATTACTGACCGCCGCGGCTGCGTCGAATTGGAGTTGTGTGTCCCGGAGTGGGCCTGTGGTCAGCTCGAAGTCGTTGAGCGGGTTGTTGAACACGTTGCGCGCGAAGTGCTGGTGCGGAGAGCACGCCAGGATGGTGGAGCGGTAGCGTCCTGTCTCGGCAGGCTCGACATGTGTCCACCAGTCGAAAGAGACGCCCCGCTGCGCGAGTACCTGCGGAGACGGGTGAAAGGCGGAAAAGAAAAGGTTCGATTGGACCTGCCGCTTGGGACGCCTCGTCAGAAACTCGTCGCGTTCGTTTCCGTCGTGGAAGCCGTACTTCTCCGCGTATTGGTTGCCGTGGCCGAGTGCCAGGTTCGCCTCGAAGAAGTTGTCCAGGAAGTGCATTTGCGCGTCCACCGTGCCTTGGCCAAAGCATCCTTTGCCTTTTACATTTACACATTTGCCTCACTCTGCGTGTCCACGGTGTGCCAGCCCACATTGGCGGAGACCAAGTTGTGCGACATGTTCGCCAGTACCCCGCTCGCCCGGATGGTGTCCGCGTACAGGGCGTAGTTGTGAGTGATCAGGTTGTTCAGCGCAATCACCCGCTGGACTCCGTTGCCAAACAGTGCGAGCGAACTGAAGAAGGGAGTGCCAATGAAGAAAGCAGCTCCTCTCTCGAGCTATTTATTTTTTGTGAGTGCCTTGAGTTGGAGTTGAACGCGATCGCGTTGCTCTTCAGCACCGCGCTCATCCTGGCCACCGAGCTGGAGCTGTTCGAAGACAGCAGCAGTCCTCCGCGGTTGTAGCGCAGCGAGTTGGCGCGGAAAACAAGCAACTGGGCCAAATGGGAAATGACAATTGCGACAACTGTGGAACCATTGTGTTGTGCAAGTGCAGTTCCGCAGCCTGCAGCGATGTGGAGATGTTCCCGTACAAGTGGTAGCCGTTCGAGTCAATGGCGCACTGTTCCACGATCACGTTGGGGCCCACCTGAGCGGACCAGTGCGGCTTTGTCATTTTGGGTGCGCTTACCTCGCCCACATTGCGGTAGTGGAGGGCGCCGCGGTCGTTGTTCAGCAGCCGAGACAGACGCACAGCCACCTCCTCGACCCCCTTGCCGGAGAGCGGCGCAGTAGGCAAGGTGGCGACCTGTGGGAGGTTGGGGCCGAAAATGTAAAGGAACATTTTGCCAACCTCTGCCAAGAAGCCGTACTCCCCATCAGCTGCGGTCGCACGCAAATGGAGCGAAAGCGCGGAAAACTGGGTTGGCAAGGCGCCGCCTAGCTCAAATGAGGAGTGGGCAGTGTAGTTGCGGAGCAGCGATTGGACGGAGAAGGAGGCGCCCGAGTAGACGGAGAGTGCATCGGGACGGGGCACCCCGACCGGCGAGGAGTACAGATTGGCCTGTGGGAGTTGGCAGGCGGAAACGGAGGGAGACAGCCTCACCTGGATGAACCGGAAGCCCAGGTGCTGTCTGCCGTTGGCCGACCGGAACACCTTGACGCAGTCTACCGGGTACGAGTCGTACTTGTAGAAGAGCAGCACCCGCCCCCTCACCTGGAAACTGCCGGTGTTGTTTGCGCAATTGTATGGGCGCCCACCTGGACTTGTCTGCCCGCGGCACACATGTCCAGCACTCCGGGCAGCTGGTAGGGCAGGTTGAGCGGGCCCCTGGGAAGGGAGCTGGGCGCCCCCGTGGCGCCGGAGGTGGACTGCAGGTTGGCGGAGAGGATGTTCACCCCGAGGCCGAGGTTGTCCGAGATGTTGAGGCGGCTGAGCACCATGTTGCTGCTGGGGTGCACGATCTGCAGGGCGTGCATCGACGAGTTGGTCACGTTCACGTTCTCCATCAGGGGCGATCTTTTGGGAGGAATAGGTATGCAGAAATCCCCAAAGGCCCTTCCTCCGCCCACCTCTGGACCACTTGCAGTGCTGCGCCGAACAACGAGTCGTTGTGCACGTTTCCGCCGCCCACAATCTCGACGTGCCGCAGAACGGACCTGTCCCCGTCCCCTCCACTGGCGTCAGCGGGTGGCCCCCTCTCCTCGCTCTGCTCCAGCGAATGGCGCGCGAACGTGATGCCGCCCCAGTGGCCGACGTAGTCCTGCGCCCACAGGGCAGAGCCAGTCCCACAGTGCACGTAGTTGAAGTGCTCGTTGTCCATGCACTGCCAGTCCGAGAGGCGCCCGGTGATGCGCAGCTCTATAAATGCCAAGTGGGGCACCATCGACCCGGGACCCACTGCATTCGTCCAGCCGCCGCTCGTTTCCCCTGCACTCGCGTGGCTCCATGTAGGTCTTGACCAGCCGGGTCTGCGGGTTGTAGTCCCACTGCGGCGTCAGCCAGTGGTAGGCGTTTTGGGCGCTGAGGCCCAGCTCCCGGCACACCACCTGCCACCACCACGACCATCTGCTGGTTCTGCCTTTGCCCAGTCCCACCTGCGCATTGCGCAGTGTGAAGTGTCTGTCGCACGAGGGCACCACTTCCCCGCTGGTCGCGTTGTAGAAGTGCAGGAAGCCCCTGCGCCCCTCCTTCCCGGTCTCCGGCCCCTGCTCCACCAGCCGCACGGAGAGACGCTGTCTCCGAGGCCACTCCCTGCGCAAATCGGGGAACTGCCGGAACACGTCGTCGCGTCCAGGGCGGGCGGGCGAAAGTCCCTCTGGGAGGTCCTTGAACGTCGTTGCCGTTCTCTTCGACAACATTCGCCATTTTTGAGCCGAATGCTGCTCCAAATGGCGCATTTCTGTGTCCAGCGCATGCAATCTAAATGTACGCCAAGATCAGAAGCATTGGGTCCAGAGCTCTCTCACGCTTTAATTCATTCCATTGCACAGTAAGTAAGTATTTGTGTGTAATTAATTTATGATTCTAGTACCTGTGGTGACGCCGCAGTCTTTTTTGTCTGCTGGCCAGACGCACCGCTTCCAGCGGGGTTCTGCTGCGCCGGTATCTCGTGCCCTTCCTGCCCAGCTGCTGCGCCTGCTCGGTCGCGTTGATCGGCTTGAACCGGATCGGCTGCCACAGAGTGCCGTCCGCCACCAGGTTGCCGTACACCAGAATGCGCACGTTCGGCCACACGTGCACCTCCACGTTCTTCTCAATGGTCAGAGTGGCGCCCGGCATAATGGTGAGGTCGCGAGTGATGCGGTAGGGGCGGAAGGGGCGGTAGTGGTACGGGAAGGAGTACCTGCGGAGTGAATGCCCCAGAGACTGGCGGGTAGGCCCGGACAGACCATCGCTCCGGGTCCAGTTCCAGGCGGCGTTCGCCCCAGACACGTCCCCTCAGGTCGTGCAGAGAGGGCTCGACAGTGCGCGGATCGGGCGCTTGGGAGAGCTGGCCGCGCTCAGGCCTCCACCAGAAGTGCTCGTCGTCGTCCTCTCCGCCCACGATGAACAGTTCCTCCGTGGTGTAGTAGGGGCTGGAGGCAGAATGGCAGAGGTGTTGGGCTGTTGGGGGGGGGGGCAGCCACCTGAACAGAGCGCCGCTCAGCGAGTTCCAGTCCTCCACATCGAAGATGCGCTGGGACAGCTCCGCCTCGTTGGCCACCCCCCACCAGTTGTGTGTCGCGTTCAGCACGTCACCGTCCGAGGCAGCCAACTGTGGCCGGCAGGCGGCCACCAGCTCGAAGTCCATCAGCACGTTGCGCAGCCGGTTGAAGTGCACCTGGACCGGCTGGACTCCAAACACGCCGATGGCGAAAGAACGCGGCCACATCTCCACGTACTCGTCGGTGGAGTGCAAAAAGTGGTTGAACTGCAAAGACGGGAGTGGCGCTGTGCGGGCGGATTGCCTGCCTGGAAGTAGTTGTACTGGATCAGGGCGGGGACCTCCTCCGCCCGTAGCGCATGGCTCAGCGCCTCCACGCGCACCACCCAGTGGCCCCAGTTGGAGAAGAACCGGTTGCGCCCCATCACCAGTCGCTTTTCCATGCCAAGCACACTCACGATTCCCTGGAAACAGCGCCAGTTTGTGGCAAATGTTGTGCGCCTTGCCTGGTCGGCGATGGCCCAGTTGTCGGTGAAGTTGTTGGAGGAGATGTTGGCGAACGCGTAGTAGCCGGACAGCTGCACCAGGAAGTTGCGGTTGGCCTCGAACCGATTCTCGGTCTGGAAAATGTTTCGATTCTCATCCGTCCCCGGAGGAGTCGACAGAATAGATTGCTGGCAATGTGCATATTTCCGTTGAATGGCCCACCAAAGAAAACGAGTGCTGCTGTTCTCGGAGGGTCTGGGCGCGCAGGTCCACTGCGTCCGGCAGGTGGACGCGCACCCCGGCATCCGAGTTGTTGGCGAAAGTGTTCGACCTGGAGGCAGAAGCATGCAGGATCGGAGACTCGGAACTGACCAAAAGTTCCAGTGGAACACGTTGGCGCTGGCGAACAGATCGCGGTGCGTGTCCACGATCGGGCCCCGGTTGGCGTCCACGGAGCAGTTGTCCACGTGCCAGCCGATGTGCGCCAGCGGAGTCCCCTCTTGGACGGCGTACTCGGGCGAGTGCGCCCACAACACTGCCTCCGTGTTGGCGGTGAAGTTGACGCGCTGGAACCAGAGCTTCTCCTGCGAGTACCTGCGAGGCGGAGAGGGCCCATTTCCCTTCGAGACATTTCATTTGCATCTAGCTACCTGTTCACCAGCGCGTCTTCCGCCGCCAGACTCAGGTTGCTGTGGTGCAGTGCGGACACGCCGTACTGGTTGTTTCGGACCACGGAGTCGTAGACGTGCACAAAGCGGTCCAAGTACTCCTGGTGGTCCAGGAACAGCACCAGCACGATCAGCTGCGGCGGGCCCTGGGACCGGCGGTAGAGCATGCGCAGACGGGGCCCGCTGGCCAGCAGAGGAAATTCCACCGTGTTGTGCCGCGCACTCCAGCGCCTGAACAGCGGCGAAATGGAGGTCTGGTCGGTCTCCCAGCTGGTGTCCGTTAGTTGCCTGGCTGTCTGGCGGTCCTCGAAGACAGCGTCCTCGTCGCTCTCGTTGCTGGGCCGGTTCACCAGCTGGACGACCAGTTTGGGCGGAAGCCCGTACTCGTGCCCGACCGCCTCCAGCTCCAGTTCGTAGGCACACGGTTCCAGCGGAGCTGAAGCGGAAGCATTGGACGGCTGAGTGGGCAGAGGGGATGCGCCAACAAGGGGGGCAGTCTTCGTTGGCCTTGGCCACCAGGAACTTGCGCTGGTCCAGCTGCGACTCGAACACCTGCAGACGGCGCTGTGCCCGATTCGGGACCACGTAGATGCCGTTCGCCTCCAGCTCCGGCTGCTCCTGGCGGTCCAGCCAGGCGACGATGTCCCGTTGCAGTGCGTTCGGGATCCGCAAAATAGCATCCAATTTATTAATGACATTACGCCAGAGGATTTTTCAGTCGGGGAAAATCAAATAAGGCAGTCATTTTTTTTCCCGTAAATATATATTTTTTTCCCGTAAAATATATTTTTTTTCCCGTAACTATTTAATATATTTTATTTCCCGTAAACACTTTGCCAATGCACAAATGA
>VAHH01001081.1:0-14874 GCA_013357305.1 Radopholus similis | reverse complement strand
TATATTTTGTCTGATTTTTGACCCCAAAATCTGATTTTTTGAGGCTGAAAATCTGATTTTTGAAAATTTCCGATGCGCACCCTGGATTAACCGATTAACGAATGGGTTGCTCTTCTCGAATTCCTACCTCAACTATTCCCTTATTCTTAATGTCAGTGCTACTAGTACGTATTCACTTTTCGCGATAACAACTTCCAATTTGTGCGTTCTTCTTCGGACAACAAAGGTGTGTGTGTCTTCTCAGTCTTCAGCGTCGCCAACGCTGTGAATGGTACCGAGGTGCACACCATCCAGTCATTGGAGAATCGATTTTTGCAGCGGCAGCAGCAGCAGATGGCTGTGTGGCGGCGAAGCCCCATTCATTCACCATTGGTGGACGCACGGACGACGGCTGAATGGATGGATGGTTTGATGGTGGTGCTCTGGGCAGGAATTTTGTTTCACCATCACGATGGCGATGGGAGTGGAAGGGACGGGGGGGGGACTCGGGCGAGGCGAATGCGAGGGAACACGGCAAACGGGGAGAGGAGGGCAGAGGCGAAGCGAACAAGGGGGAAAAAGGCAGAGCACTCCTCTGCTGCACAGCACACAGCGGCGAGGGCCAACAACAACAACAGTCGGAGGAGGAGGGGTGGAGGCGCTGTGGATGGGAGAGGCGGAAGGCGGAGACTGCCCTGCACAGCAGCAGCAGAGGCCCCACCACTCGCTTCTCGCCTCGACAAACACACAGCGCCAGCGCCCACTCCGGTGCAGCATCCACAATCCACACATCCACCACACATTGCCTGATGTTGGAGGCAGCACACACTGGTGCGGCGCTGGATGGGCGCCAGTTCCATTCCACAGCGACCCAACAACAGTGGTGGTGGTGGCGTTGTTGTCGACGACACCACAACACGTACCATCCAACCACCCACTTCTCCATCCTCCTCCACAACGTTGTCACTTGTCAAAAACAATGCGTTTGTTCTTTGTTGTTGTGTCTTGTGTTCTTCCATTCTCGTGCGTGCTGTCATCTGCACACACATGGCAAGCTCATTGCTCACGTCTTTTCTCGGATTCTTGTCATATTGTTGAATGCTGTCATTTTACGTTTTGAATTTAAACAGCGATGACGACACTCTTGTGCATAGTAAATTTTTAATTTACTTACCTATGTAATATGTATCTTTAGCTCTTTGACTTTGGCATTCACATTTCACAAAAAAAAACATGTTCACTCAAACTTTCAATTTCCATCCAATTTTTGAACGAATCCGCAAATGGTACATATCTTTTTGCCACTGAACATTCATCAATTCATCATCATTCCAAAATCTGTCCAATTCTCTTAAGTTATTGTTTCTTAATTCTTATTTTTAGTTTCGCGATTTTATTCCCGTATTTTTTCAAATTTCAATTAAAGTTGTAATTTGTAATTGTAATTTGTAACCACGCAGCTGTGACCCCGTGACTTACTGATTGTGATTGCCAAATTTCATTGATCATTGTGCACTCCCCGAGTTCTCATTAGAGGTCGGAGCCGTGCCGTAACGGGTCTGTAAAAAACCTGTAAAGTGTAAAGTGTAAACACGTAAACAGTTACGGCACGGTATGGTTACTCCGACCAATTCCCATTCCTGACTACGACCACATTGTTACAATTACTACAATACACATTCATTCATTCTTCGTTAATTCGTCATCCAGTCGAAGTCCAACTCATTCTTGTCCACACTGCACACTTGCAGCCTCATCCTCACAGCCGCTTTTACTTCGCGTCTCCGTTGTCGTGGCTGGCGTGGTGGTGGTCTTCGTCGCCGGTTGTCGGGGGCGATACGCACGCACACTCGCGCCACCGCCACATTTGTGGCGCTCGGCGTCCTTTCGCCATTTGTGCTGCCCTCACACACACTCCACCACTCCACTCCTTCCTTCCATTGCATCTCCCACTTCAGCAGAGCCAGTCAGCGGCGTCCCTTCTCCCCATACAGCCACACACACAATTCTCCGCATCAACGCGAAGAAACGACAAATGGCGAAGGAAGAATGGAGAAGACAAGGCCAGCGGTGAAGTTTGGTCGGGGACGCGACGGACTCGTCAGTCGTCGACATCGAACATCGGCGGTAAGAGCACACAGCCTACTGCTGGAGAAGGGCCCCAAAAACGCAAAAACAAGCGAAAAGGGTGGAGCACGGCAAATGATGAAATTGAAGATGGCGAAGTGGCGAAGAAGTCAGCAGCAGCATTCTCCGTTGCACACGCGAATCGATGACATTTTGTTCTGTTTGCCTTGCGTCCCAATTTTTCAATAACACCATTATTATGTTTATGTATCATTCATTTTTCAACAGCTTCAGATCTGAATTCTGGATTATAGTTCTGTTCACAAGTCACAACAATTCCAAATCACAGCGTTCTGGCGCCATGTTTCACCACCACCAGCAGAATGGTATGCTGAATCCGCAGATGTTGCAGATGCAGCGACTGATGGGCGCCTCCAGCAGTGTCGGCGGCGGCAGTCGTCGTGCGACCGGCACCGCCTTCATGGGCACAGGAGAGGTGGGACAAAAAGTCACACAAAGCTTGGCATTTATTCCGCGCACTACAAATCCCGGGAAGCTCGCTATAGATGCATAGTTTCCCAGTCCAGTTGCCACTTAGTAGCGACTGAAAGAGCATGGGAACTAGGGAACATTGGATGCAAATTGCAAACGTTGAAACTGGCAATCAGTGCTCTGTTTCAGTCAAAAGGTGGCAACGAAAAAGTGCGTTTGTTCAGAGTGCTGATGGATAAGCGTATGCCTTAATCATGGGCTACATTTCTCTTAATCCCCAATGGAGAAGAGAACTCCCCAAAGAAAATGATTAGGTAAGGGACTCCAGTCAGGAGTATGGTGTAGCTTAATGCTTAAAGGTAGGCAAGTAGGTCCGGTCAACCAAAATGTGTGGGTTCGATGTTCGATCCCCGCCCGCCCCAACGTGCCCGGCTGAGAGTTCCCTTTTAGGTCCGGTCACATATCATTCTGTCCTATTCAGATTGGCTCGCCACTTGATCTGAACGAGCACCAGTTTGCGTCCATCCCCCAAATGGGCGGCATCCCGCACCTGAATCAGCAGCGCAGTTTCGGAGGCGGCATTCCGCAAATGAGCGCCAGTTTCGGCTCCGGAATGCACAGTCAACCATCACACGTGATGAGCGGCACATTCGTGGGCAATGCTGGCATGCGGGCCCCAGTGTTCAAGTGTCCTGAGTGCGCGATCGTGAAGAACACCAACGAGGTTGGGACAAGAACTGTTGACGGAACAGGTCGTTTGGGCGACGGAAGCTTTTGACAAGCCATAACTTTGGTTAAGACTTGAGCTAAAAATATGAATCTGATGTCATTAGAACGCTCAATGGGTGTTCTATCCAAGGAACTGATCAATTGCCAGATATCTTAAAATTTGGCCATGACCAAATGTTTGAAAAAATCAAGGATTTTTGGAATTTTTTGGCCATAACTTGGCCCAAACTGATCAATCAGTTCCATTCCAAATGGCCATTTTGTAGAGCTTCCAGCTCTTGCCAATCACTTTTTGGGATCTCTCTTCTAGCTCTATTCCTTGCCAAGTTATAGCTTCTCAAAAGCCCCAGTCGCACAAACGAAATGTATCGAACTGTTGATGTGCCTTTTTGGTTACGCATTTTGCTTATTTAGGAGTTGGAGGTCCACATCAAGACGGAGCACCTGGGCTGGCTGCCCTTCCAGTGCCCGATTTGTTCCGCACTGCGCGCCTCCGACCTCCAAATGCGCGAGCACATCCACTCGCATCACAAGAAGAGCGAGAACAAGGCAAGCCAACCCGAGAACAGGGGCAAAATCCAAGTAATGTAGATAAGTTTTCTTTTCTGCTACTGTTTTAACAAACGCATCCAATTGAAAAACTTATTTCTCCTTTTTGTTTCATAACAAATGAGTAAAGCTTCTAAAACGTAGTCGATAAACGGCCAGACTTAAGCTTGTAGGGATTGGTGAGCTCTAGAGCATAGTACACAAACTCAAACTCAGTTCTTAACTCTTGCTCATCTGGAGCTCAACCCTTAAAATCAGAGGGCGATAAAACTTGTTTTAAAAGCTCCTTTATTGCTCAAATTTTAAAGGTTAGCACCAAGTTAAAAAAGCAAAGTTTAGTTACGGCTTAAAAACCATAAGGCTTACAAATCGAAACTTAGCTTACATATATGTAGTATGACAAAGAACTTGTATTGTTCCAATGCACATCTAGAGCGCAATCTTAAAATCAGAATGTGATGTTTTGAAGCTACTTTTGTGTTCGCCCTTTCCAGTACATCTACGTGGACAATGCGCCGGCGAAACGCATTCTCCAGGAGTGGATGGACCGTGCACTGTTCGGCGCCTCGCAGCAACTCCAGCAGCAGCATGTTGCGCGGCGCACCGCATTCGCGAACGGACCGGCGTCGCTGGTGAACGGAGCGCAAATGGTCGGTCACGGCGGCGCAATGCAACAGGGCAGCACATTTGGAATGGCGGCGAAGCGGGCACGCGGAAGAGAGGGCGAAGAAGACGGCGGCCAACAACAGTTGGCCAAGCGGAACTGCCTGGGCGGCGACGATGACTCGTCGCTGCTGGCGCGCATGCAGCAGCGCTCTGCCATGCTGCACCACCAGAATTCGGTGGAGGCCATCTGCGCGGACATGGACAGCCAGGACGGCTCGAACGGCGCCACGGCACAACAGGCATTGGCACTTTGGGGTGAAAAGTAAAAATGGACATGTTCGGACGTTTGGACATGTCCAACTTGTCAAGATCTGCGATTTTGGTGTCGTTCTTCTGAATTCAACTATAGGCACGGGGAACCGATTGTTATATGGCATTAGATGGCTTGATCTTTGATTGACAAATGAACGAATCTTTCCCGAACTCGGGGGTCATTGATTTCTAACAGTTATGCATGAGAATAAGAGTAATGATTTGGTTTATGGAATTTAACTGTACTTTTACCCTCAATAGTATTACCTATTCCATTTTGGGCACATTTCTTTTTTCGAGCCTCTGAATTTGTTGTAATCTCTCAAGCAACACAACAGGATCAGCAACAGCAGCAGCTGGTGGACGACGAGACGGATACACAGCTGTCGAACATATTCGGGCGCAACCTGGTCAAGTCCGAGTTCGACATGTCCGCCATGGATGAGCCGGACGACTCGTCGCCGTCCAACGAGGCGCCGGGACAGGAGGAGGACGACCTGCCGGACGACCAGAGCCACCAGTTGGACGCACTGCAGAACGTGGCGCAAATGTTCTCGGCCAGCGCTGCGGAGCGAATCGGTGTGGGCGGCGCACAGTCGGGCGCCGGAGGCCGCTCATTTGGGCACCAACACTACGTGCAGCGCAATGGCGGCGGCTTCTCCCAAAAGCGCATTGTGCGCAATCGGCCCGGCCCAATGTGAGCACAATTGGGGCGGCCAACAGAAGACACTGGTGGCGCTAAACACGCCCAAATGCTGAATGGCATCTGGGGCGAAAATGCCGACACAGGACACAAAACAAATGCCATTTCTCGATTCTTGAGTAAATGTGTCCGGCACCTTTAGAGACAAAACAGTGAATGGATCAACTGAAAGTGAACAGTTTGAACAGTTCAACGATCTACTAGTGTCAAAAAGGTTCCCAGATAACTGAGGAAAATTGAGTGCCAGGATAATTGGACACCAAATGTGAAAATTTTTTAATGTCAAATTTATTCTGCGGTGCCCAATTTTCCGCCACAGTCAAAACGGGTCCTAGGCCTCACATTCAGAAATGTATACTCGGGAACTATGTTTTTTTTCAATTCAAATTTTGGAAATTTTCCCGAATTTGGTAGAAATCTAGAAATTAGAGATCGGAGTAACCGTTGCCGCCGTGTTATGGCCGTGTTACAGTTTTTTCGGCATGCCGTTAAACGGCTATTTTACGGGTCCGTTACGGCATGGCTCCGATCTCTAGTAGAAATGGCAAAGACGTTAAACAATTGTTTATCTGTCGTTAAATTGTATACCTTAGGTGAGTAATCAAATCTATTTGGTTCGCTTGAAGAGACAAGAGAAATTGAGTAATGACTGATTAGTGATTAAGTGATTGGGCAGAGTCTGTGCAAAATGGGTGAATAGCGCTGCCAGTGTTTTTGGGTGTTTTTGGGGGGCTGGTGGGGCCGACTTTTGAATGTGCGCGACCAATCAGTGCTCAACCACAACGGCATTCAAGGACGTCGAAGAAGCGCGTGCTGGGCATGTGCGCGGACTGCAACAAGCCGATCACGGCGGGCGCGCGCCAAATGCACATGTTCTTCCACCTGGGCAAGGATTTGAACACGTTCCGCTTTCGGTGCCGGCACGCCGGCTGCAAGGTGGAGCACTACCGCAAGGACCAGATGGAGAACCACCAGAGCAAGGCGCACGGCAAGGTGGACCCGGACATGATGGACGACCGCAGCATGGAGCTGTTCAACCAGGTCCAGGTGCGTGAAAACGCCAATGTATTCCGAATATTGTAATTGAACAAAATTGTAAATTTGCAGCCATTTTAAAATTCTCGGTAGTCAATAGTCAATACACATCTATAGTCTATATAGGTCAATATTAATAATAATAGTCTAAACGCGACTAGTGCAACTAGTATATGGCCAGGAATAAGGAAACCGATATTTTCGGACATGACAATGTTGCCATTAGCAAGTTGAATCACATCATCATCTTTGCCATCAAGTGTCATTCTCATCAATCAATCCTGACGTCATGACATAGTATCCATAAAATAATCCGGATCCCAGAAATAGAGGGAAATGAAAATGGTGGACAAGTCAATAGGTCAATTCTAATTTCTAATTTTTTGGAAAGCAAGGCTTAAAAATAACCCACTTGGCCATACATTCTTAAACGTAGGCTTAAGCTAAGCTAGAGCTTTAAACATGCAAACTATCTATTTTACGTCGTTGTCCAAAAAAATAAAATTTATCGCCCAAAAATATATCGTTGTCCGAATAGGTAATTGACTCCCAAAGCTTAATTTTTCCGTCCAGTCATACCTATTATTATCGATTGATGGTGCAACGCTGCCATTGCAGAACATGTCGCTGAAGTTGCTGGGCACCACCGGCAACACGCCGGGCCCCACCGCCGCCCGGGCGCAGCAAGTGTACGAGCAGCAGATGCGCGAGATTGAGGCCAACCTGGGCGGAATGCGCCGGCGCAGACGCGTGAGAGACATTGGATCCCAAAATTGGCCAAATGTTTGTTTGTTTGCAGCCCGACTACTCGTCCCCGTCGATGGGCTCCTCCGGCAACAACAACTTCCACCACAGCGGTGGAGGCGGTCTGAACAACGCCTCGGCGCAGTCGAGCAGCGGCGCCCACATGCGCGCGTCGGGCGTGCCGGCGGTGGACGCGGGCGGACGCAAGCTGGAGGATCTGGAGTGCCGCATGTGCCACAAGTGGGACTTTGTTCTTTTTTAGCACGAAAAAGAGCCTTACGGCCTCACAGATTAATTAACGGCTTAAAGAATGAGTTAGTCTGGGGAAGGGGGTACCGTATATACTGTTTTTGAACGACAACCTTTATTTAAACGACCCCTCTAATAGAACGACTTTCTGGCGAAGGGTTGAATAATAGAACGACAGCCTGTATTTAACCGACAACCTCCAATAGAATGACCATCTCGCGGAGGGTTGAAAAATTGAACGACATGTCGTTCAAAAACAGTATATACGGTATGCACTGGTGGAAATCGAAAAATTTGGTTTTTCAAAAGGGACACAACGCCCAGTATGAAATGGATCCAGCAAATTCATTTTTGAATGGGTCGAATGTTTACCCAGGTTCTCAGGCTCAATGTTTTTGATCTGATCTTGATATGATCCATCCATATCGGCCTTTGTTTGAATCCTAGGTATGCTGGTCTGTGGTTGATTCCATCCGATTGCTACGCATTTGGTTAATTCTGATTGGGATCTGGGAACTATAACTTAATCTGACTAATTCAAAAGACACAAATAGTGATGGGTTTAGTGATGGGTTTTGGGCCGGTGTCGATTACGAATGATAAACGCTACTATGTAAAAAGCGGATGGTGCTCTTGTTCTCTCATTTTTATGAAATCCCTCACCGTTTATCATTTATCTCATTCGTAATTGATATTGATTGGCCTCTGGATCTGAATCTAATCCTGATCTCTTTTACCCGATCCGAAATATCTGATCAAAGTGGGGGTCCAAGCGGAGCTATAACCAAAACTCATAAAAGCAGATCCAGGTTCAACCACCGCTCACTCCTAGGTTCATCATGAGCCGCATCCGCGGCTTCCACATCCTGTGGCACCTGAGCAACGACTTGGGCATTGTGCGCTACGGGTGCAAGCACTGCGCCTTCAAGCACGACCGCCCCCAGTCGGTGGTGGCCCATGCGGCGCGCGAGCACGGCGACAACGACGCGTGCGAGGACAACCTGTACAACTTTGAGGGGGAGCTCATCTCCATGTCCAAGGCGTGCTTCGGCGTGGAGCGCCTCTTCGAGAAGGAGATACGGCGGCGCAACAGAATGGTGTGGACACTTTGCCAAGACGCATTTTTTGAATGCCCCTTTCAAGGAGCGCTCCGCTGCAAACCAGTCGCCGCACCTCTCGCTGGAGCTGGACGAAGACGAGGAGGAGGAGGAGGAGGAGTACTCGCAGCAGGGCAGCGACTCCAAGCAGTCCTCCTCGGCCGGCCTGATGTCGGCGCGGCGTTCGGGTGGCGGCACCCAAATTGGCAACCTGAAGGTGCCGTTGCGTGTGGAGAACGAGCGCAGCTGGTCCGCGGCGAAGGAGCCGCCGAAGAAGCGGCGTCCTGCAGTGCGCCGTTTCGGCACCAGGTTGGAGGGGACGTGCGGCAAAACAATGCATGCTTAATGCATCAAATTGAATGCCAAAACATTATTTGAAGAAAACGCCACTTTTCTTGATTCACACACAATTTCTTCAGGAGCAGACGTCCGATGTCGCGGCGTGCTCGCGAGGGCATGGTGAAGCTGCGCGAGGTTGAAATCGAACTGTTTTTGGCGCTTTCCTCAATCTGACTGTTGGAGGTGAGCATGCGTCTGGGCGGCGCACAGTACTTCAAGAAGCGCAGCAGCGAGGCAGTCCCGTGCGAGGTGAACGGCGGCAAAAAACGGAATGGATTGAAAGGTTCTGTTCTTGCAGAAGTGCGGCAAACTGGTGGTCAACCGTCTCTCGGATCACGCCTATTCGCACATGGACGGGTGCGACCTGTTCCGCTGTCAACAGTGCAATCTGGTACGGGAATAGGCGTTGAATTTTTGATATTAGGCCACTCACATATCCATTTATCCTTAGCCTCACTGATTCAGTGTCCACTGGTTCTTGTTGGTTTTGTGTTTCCACTTGGTTTAGTCGTTAAGTGTTCTACTACCTATTACCTATTGTCTCGATCTCTTTAGTTTATTAAACTTTGAAATTTGAGCTTAGCGGAAGCGAAACCAAAAAATGTTCACATAGAGAGAGGAGAAGGGGGGAGGAGATATGTACCTTACAGATTGGGATTTGAATAAATCTGATATCTGGTCAAATAGAGTAGGAAGCCGAGTAGCAGAATGAATCATATGAACTGAATTTGTTTTAATGAGTTTCGAAATCAATGTGTAGCTTTTGGAAATAGTACGCCAGTTTTAAGCATTCAATCGATAATTCAAAAATTTTAGAAAACCTTATCCTAATTCAATTGAATTCGTTTAAAGGTTCGGGCTATCTGTAACGATTTAGTCGACACAACTCTCTTCCTTTCTCTCATTGCCAATTTATATTTTGTGACTGATCCTTCTCTCCCCTTCAGGGCCACTACTCGCGCGAGACGATTGTGCGCCACCTGAAGGACTTCCATGGCTCGCACGAGGCGCCCATGGACAATCGGCTGCGCTTCGCCCAGGAGATCAAGGACGCCATCCGAGACTGCTATCCGCGCCTGTTCGTCGATGCGCCCATCCCGACCAAGGAGGTGCCAAAATGGGGGCTCTCTAGTCTTATAAACCCCTTACAAACTTGGTACCATTCGATAGAGCTCGGCGAGCTGAGTCGAACTAGATGTGGGAGAAGTTGATCGGACCAATCTGGATGATGTTTTTGGGGTCTCTATTGTCTAGCGGGCATGCTTGGCCATGACATTTGACATGCCATAACTTGGCCAAAAATGATCAGATCGGCCTAATTCTGGTGCCATTCGACTCAGCTCGCAGAGAAGAATCGAATTGATATCATTTGCGTACGTGTTTTATGCAGCGGTGTTGCCGCGCAACTTGTAACTGGTTGTTCCACAACTTGGCGCTACTTTTCCCACCGCTAGTTTGACCTCGCTGAGAGGAATCGAATGATACCAAATTTATAAGGGGTTTGATGGGAAAGCACAGAAATCACGTATGACTAGATAACCAAAATTGGCCGCGTACTCTGGCGCAATGTGTACTGTTCGTTCGTTCAGGACATTGAGAAGCTGCGGACCAATCTGAATCTGAGCGATCAGGTGCTCGTCTGCGACAAGGATGAGGGCGAGGAAGAGGAGCAGACGCCAGAGCAGGATGACGCGGAAGAGGATGAGGAGGCGGAAGAGATGGAAGAGGCGAAAGAAAAGGGGGAGGAGGGCGAAGAGGAGCACCAAAAGGTGGGCATGGGAGTGGCCAAAATCAAATCCAAAAAGTCGATAAAACAAAATTCAAACCAAAAAATCGATACAACAAAATCAATCCAAAAAGTCTAAAACAAAATTCAAACCAAAAAATCGATACAACAAAATTTGGCGATTTTACAGTTTGTGGCAATATCTCAATTTTTGAAGCCTAGATAGTCGATAAGATTTTGGAAATAACTCGAATTTGGAAAAATCAATTCCCGAAATTGGTTCAAAAATACTTGCATTTTGAAAATGTTGACTCAGGTGGAAACTGTAAAGAAAGAGCCCGTTGAGGTGGAAGTGCAAAAGAGTGAAATGGACCATCCAATTTAGTCCGGCACTGGGGACGAGGAGGAGGAGGAGATGGAGAATGAGGAAGAGGAGGAAGAAGAAGAGGAGCTGGACAACGACGAGGAGGACGAGGACTACCAGCAGGAAGAGGAGGAAGAGGATGTTGAAGACGAGGAGCAGGAACAGGAGGGGCCGCCGAAATTGGGCGCCGAGCAGCAGCAGGAGCACTTGCAGGAGGAGGCAGTTGGCGGGGAAGAGAAGGCGGCACAAGGGGAGGAGGCCAATTGAACAGAACGGCTGATGGATGAATGAAACAATATACTACAATTCCAGCTCTTCCAATCATCTGCCCCCAAATTGTTGTTTTGCTTTTGTTTATTTATTCAGCATTTTCGGATTGAAGAACAATGTCTCCTCCCACAATTAGTGCACAAGTCGCGCCATGACGGAGGAAGTTAGGCAAATGTTTTCGCAAAATGGGCTGAGAAGGGACGCGCAAACAATTCGAGCGTCAAACGTTGTCGTCGTCAGGGTCCACGTTTTAGAGAGTGCAGCAAAAACACAAACTGTGCATATCATATACCATATAGGTAGGTAGGTATGTTTTTCAAACCGCCACACCGAGGAACGGTCTTTTGGTGTCCGACGGTCCAAATTGGTATCGGAATTAGTGAAATCCCTTCATTCATTCATACTTTCATAGGTTTATACGTTTATAGTTCATACCAATGGAGGAGGGCACAAAGTGAGCGCAATAAGTACAAACAAGCAATGGAAGAGTGTGTCCATCGTTTTGTGCCGTGCCGAGTTTGGCACTGTTTGGGGTGTCGTCGCAATTGCGTTTGTCGTCTCCGGCTGCAGTCCGGCGTTGTAGGGCAACTGGCTGACCGCCCCCTCCGCCTTCGGCTCAATCAATTTCGGCACAAATGGCGCCTCGTTTGCTGGCCGAAGTGGTGCCACTTCGTTGGCCACCGAGCCGGGCGTTTTGAGGCCGCCGTCGAATGTGACCGGGAAAATGCTGCCACGCGTGGTCAACTGAAACAGGCCAAACGATTGATTGATTGATTGATTGATTGGATTACGCATTCGGCACAAAGCCAATTGCAATTTGCAAAGTCAAACAAATCTCAGTCATTTTTTCTATTACTTTCGCGATAAATGTGCCAAATCTATCTCTGTGAAACCAAAATTCACGTCTCTGGACTCATTTGTCATTCATTTGAAAAGCCATTGTCGATTTGGTTTACGAAATTTCAAGTTTCAACCCCAGTTGGGCCTAATCCGTTTAGCATAAATATATAGTATAAGCCATTAGGTTTGGTTAAAAGCCGAAACCCGTCAAAATCGTTTTGGCCTTGAAGGTAGTGATACTAAATATTAACTTTTCAAACTTAAATGACTAGGAAAGTGTGGTAGTGAGGTGATTTCAAATTGAAAAAAATTTGGCACGGCCACCAACGTTGAAGATGAAGCCGGCCAACGGGGCGCCCAGCAGCTCAGCCATTGCGCTGCCGTTCTCGAACAGCCAGCGCTGGAACTTGCCGTCGCTGGCGCCCATCCAGCGGTCAATTTCTGCCGAACGGTTGGACAGCGGTGCGCCACTCTTGAACACCAGCACCACTTGTTGGCGGCGATCTGGAAGTTCCATTGACCTTTAAACGGAGCACACACAGATCGCTCGAGCTAAAGGCACGTTTGACGAGCCATATCACTGTCAAGGTTCAGGCCAAACATTTGAATGAGATGCCAAAGCCATTTGAGGGCCAAAAGAGAGGGTAGGCGGCCTTTACTCCCAAAAGGTCTTGTTAGAGAACGAATAGAGAGTGGGGGGGGGTCTGTAATGTTTCCGAGAGAGCGGCAGAGACTTTTTGGGAGTAACGACCTACAATCAAAAGAGAGCTCTATCCAGTAGGATTTATGTTTAGCTTTCGATTTTTCCAGAAATTGGACAACATTTGGCCAAATGTAAAATAACATTCGTTTTTTGGTCACAACTTGGCAAAAACTGAATCAATCAGTTCCGCCCAAAGTGCCATTTTTGTAGCGCATCTATGCTCCATTGAATCTCTTTGGAATCTTTATTCAAAATGAATCCATTGTCCAATTTATGGCTCTTCAAATTCCCCCAGACCAATTGTCTTCAGCCAAACATTGGTTTTTTTAGTATTAAATAACGGATTATTGGGTTCATTTTGCCTACAAAAATCCGCTGCTGGCACGAATCCGGTGCCCGTGGCCTGGGCATATCCGCGCGCGAAGCGTCCATCCTGGGTGCGCAAGTCGATCTGTGCGGTGCCAAAGGACGGGTAATCATAGTAGAGCTGGAGGGCGGACGGCGAGGCGAGCTGGTTGATTGCGACCAGGATGTGCAGGAAGCCGCCGGCCAGCGGCACCTCCCTCGGGTTGTTGTTGAACTCGACGCCGTCCAGACGGCTGTAGTTGGCGAAGCCGCTCGGGTCGCTGGGCAGCAGCGAAATGTCGGCGCCGTTCTCCACGCCCACCACCTGGCCCGACTGTTGGTCGCGCACGAACACGCGCGCCAAATTCTGCGCCGGCACCTGCGGGAACACCGACGGCACCAGGCCCGCCTCGATCAGCCCTGGTTTGGGTTGTGTTGTGAGAGTATAAGGAAGATGTCGAATCCAGGCGGGGCCGCATTTTTCCACATCTTCCTTAGTTGAGTGAGTGGCAAAATTGTTTCGGTAGAGATCGGAGTAAACACACCGTGATATAACGATATTTGTATTACAGGCTTTTTATTTTACTCGTTACAGCACGTCTCTGATCTATTGTCATAAAGTGCGGTGCTACCATTTCTTTCACATTAGTTTGACTGACTGTTTCGTGTCTACCCACATCCTTGCTGCTCTCCTCTTTGCCCCACTTCTTGTCCAAAGATAATCGGAAAGTTTCTATTAGTGTTTAAAATTAGTGCGAAAGCACAAAGCATAGTGCTCAGAATTTCCATTTTCGATGTGAGAATTCCGACCTTTCTGCATATGATCATATTATGATCAATCGCGATTCGGATTCTCATTGAAATACTCAAAATTGTGTCCACACAATTAGGGTCCGCAACTCCGCAAGTTCCGCCCTCAGTGCCCGAAAAAAGTCACTCACAGTCCCGGATCGGCATGCCGCGGCTCTCGCAGCAAATGTAGCGCACCGGCTTGCCCGCCTGCACAGCCAGGTCGGGCGCCTGCGCACTGCTTTGGACGGCCATGCGGCACTTGTAGTTGCTGGGACAGGCGCTTCGGGCGTGCGGATCACAGTGCTGCGTGTCAAAGTAGGGCACTCCGCCGGGGCACAGCCAAATCGGCGACGCTGCTGGGGGCTGGCCATCACCACCACCACCAATGGCAGTGGAGGGGAAAGGCAATTCGGTGGCACCCGCCATTAGTGCCATTTGGTGTTGGCACCACCTCAAAAGCAGCAGCCAGCCGGCGGCGGTAGTGATGGAGATGGGCCCGCGGCACATTTGTTGGGCCCTCACCAAAAAAGTGGTGTTTGGCGTGTGAAGTATTGGGGGATGCGAATGAATGGTATTGTCCCTGCGCCGTTTGCCTTGCCTCTCGCCCCCCAACCAGCTCTCGCCCGGCCAATTGTCACTTCCCCCACCAATTCCACGCAATATCCCCCCCACACAAACATTCACTCACTCACTCATTCACTCCACGTCCACCATCGATCCCCCCTCTCCCAAATTAAGCAAACACTGGAAGACAATGAAACGACGAAAGAAGGCGGAGGGGAGGGGAAACCGCGCCGAGGGAAAGCGATGTGCTGGATTTGGACGTGGACTTGGCCAATTAGTGGAAATGAACAAACAAAGGAAGGAACATCTGCGATTGGATGATATCGTCCGTTGCATTTTAGCCAAATATTGGCAACCATTTCTTCCTTC
>VAHH01001080.1:0-14882 GCA_013357305.1 Radopholus similis | reverse complement strand
TTGTTGCCTTCTCAGTCGCTGCCGGCTTTTCGGTTGTCGCTGGCGCGGCGGGCGGTTGAATGAGCGGAGCAGCGGGTGGCGCCGCAAGCGGACCAACCTGGACTCGGCGCAAAAGGTGTCGCTGGACGCGTTCTTCCGCATCGACCCGCGACCGGACAATGTGCGCATGAACGAGATCGCCACACTGCTCGACCTGGAGCAGGACGTGATTTGAATGTTTTGGTTGAAAATTGTTTGAATGTTTGAATGAACAATGTTCGGAACCAATGTTTGAATGTTTGGATCGGTGGTACCAATGTTTGGATGAACTATCTTTGGAAAAAATGTTTGGTTGAAAATGTTCGGAACCAATAATGGATGTTCCAATGAACAAGAAAAAGCCTGGGAGGCCCCCCGACTGGGGCGGGGATGCACCGGCAATTGGGGGTTGAATGGGCTTAGGCTTGGGGGCTTGGCGTGGGTCTTGGTCCGGGCAGAATCGCAGCTGCGAGACGACATCCAGTGTCTGCGCACGGTGGCCATCCTGGGCGTGATGAGGGTGCATCTGCTCGGCTACCCGGCGCCCAGCTTCCCCAGGAGCCGCTTCCCCAACGGCGGTCGTGAAATCGACGTCTTCTTCGGATCAAGGAATCAAATCAATGATCAATCCATGTCAGTTTTCCATCCAATTGGTACCAAATTTAGCCGCACATGTTCAATGAACACCGCAGTCTGCCGGGCAGTGCGGTACCGATTTTCACCCCGTTGTGTCGTTCCCAACAGCAGAATCAGACAGACAACTCGGCAGCTGATCGATTCAGAAACTCCAGTCAAGAGCCATTTGCAGCGTCGCCCTCTTTCGCGGTGGACTTTGGTGTCTTCTCCATCTGCTGCAGTACCAAGTACCAACACCCCTGCCTCGGGCACCCAAACGCCGTCGCCCGTCTGCCTTAATTTTTTGATTGACTTGCACCGGCAATTTCGGGGTTTGGGTTAAAGACAAAGTTAGAACAGACGGATCAATAAAATTGAAATCAAACGGATTATAGAATCATATAGGGCAGATCACCTTAATTCTTAATTGGATGATTTGCAAAATTTAGTTAGCGCGGGTCAATTCCAATGCCTAGTCTAATATAAAAATCACCGGCAGCGACCTCATTTTTGTTCTATTCTCAATTCATTCCTTTTCACACTTCCTTGTCTTCAATTAGGCAATCAAATTAAAGCAGCAGAATCAGTGACAACGTGAATGGACAACAGCAGCAGGGGAAGGGGATGCAGGCATAAGTTTTCGAAATGCCAAAATCCTGCGATCACTGACCAATAACGTTTCTTGTCCAAATCCCCCGCCCTCTTACATAGGTAATTGTTCTGGATCGACTTTTTAAAAATGTCGAAGAAAGTTCATTTTATTCTTTTGACGCTAGCACGTCAAGGAAGGAAAAGACAAATGGATCGATTGAATGATTACGTGTGGATTGATTAATGATTAGTAGAAAGAAATTGAACAGAAATATAAATTGTAATAATTTTAAATTAAAATATGCAAATTTGGAGATGGGAATGCGCTAAATTGTAACTATAAAGTGGGGAGGAGGACACCCGGAAAGGTGGAAATGCAATGTTTCTTCGGGTCAAAGAGTTCAGAGACAGCGGTGGAAGGAAGAGAGACAGAAGAGCACAGACATGCACTGGGTTCGGGAAACACGGGCTATTAGACGGCAAAGGAAGATTTGTGTCATTTTTGCAAAATTCAGATTGAACTTCTCTTCTCGATGGAAGAAATAGGTACTTTCCATTCCAGGTCCATTTGTGTTCTTTGCCGTCCTTTTGGCTAGGCAATGCAAGTAAGAAAGTAATAATATTTAGCCATAAATACATTGAAAGAGAACACGAACAGAAACAGACACATGCATAGAACAGTACTATGTACCTAGTACATCAGCATCAGTACTACATCATCTAGGTAAAGTGGTGGTGTGGTGGAGACAGGGAATGTAACAACCGCCGCTGGGACAGAATGTCTCAAATCAAAATTATTATTATTATTAGATGGGTATTAGGTGTGCACATCTGGGGTTCAGTTCCAACTCTGTGTTGTGGGGAATGTTTGCTTTTTCGCTTTTTAAGAGCGAAGAAGTTGTGTGTGCAAAGGGTTGGTGGTGCCGTGACTAGTCCGCCGGCGGTTCGCCCCTTCTCTCACGCGTCCGCCGTTGCGCCGCTGCCCACCGGCACAGCCTCCTTGGTGTTGGTGCACCTGCAAAATGCACCGCTGGAAACCAACGAATGGCAAATTGTCGACCCCCATACCCCATTGGTCTCTGTTTTTGGTGGCCATATTTCTTGTTCGCTGAACCAATCAAAAAAGCGATTCTCTGGGCCAGTTTGGGCTCTTTTTCCAGTCCGGGGACCAGAGTTCGAAAGGAATTCAATTTTGGAATTAAAAATTGAATTTTGATAGCACACATTATAGTTTTGAAAATTTCCAAAAATGGTCCTCCTTCGCTTTTGTTTCGTGTGCCCTAGTCTATGTAGAGGAGCAAAACAACTGGATATTGACTAGCGAGACGTTTAATTTCTTCCATTTTCCCCAGCTTTTCTATTGGTATTATTTATTAGTTGTCCAAAACGGGTGTGGTCCAGGGTCCAGTGGGTCCGACTCACTTTGCGGCGCTGGCGTTGTTCTTCAGCAGAATGATCTGTGCGTAGCTGCGCGTGCGCGCGGTCACGGTGCCACTGCGCTGCTGCTTGTCGTCCACCTGGAGCAGTGTGTCACCGGCGCCGCCGCTCTCGCCCGTCTTCTTCTCGCCGCCCGTGGTGCCCGCCCCGATTGTGGCGCGCCGCCGCCCATGGCCCGCCACCACAGCGCTGAACGGCAGCGTGGACGAGTGCTGGGGCAACTGCAGCGCTGGCGTTGTGCTGCTGGCGGTGGAGGCGCACAGCCCTCCAGCATTATTGGCATTGGCACCACCGCTGCCCCCGTTGTCCGAACCGGCGTTGTTGCCACAGACGCCGCCTTCCGAGTGCTGGTCCCCGGTTGGCGCTGCTGCTGCTGTCCCATCGTTGCCTTCACCGCCCAACAGCGCCGGGAACTCGCGCTCCACAAAATTGTACCTGCAAAAATCGGTTTTGCCAAATTTAACGTTGGCAAATGGCATGGCATAGGGGGCGGCTCCCGAAAAAAAGTATTTTTAAACGTTACCCATTCGAAATTATTTTGTGATTTTAGTCATTCAAATCCCAAACAAAGGGCAATTAGGAATATTCTTCGGAATCGTGTAATGTTTTGACAAGAACTGAGGGGATTAATAGAGCTTATTCGAAACTCGTTCCCATCGGAAGCACTCACCCGCTTGGTTGCGCCTTCTTGGCGTCCCTGGGCGGCGCCTCCTGCTGCAGATGGTATTCACGGCGATGCTGGTGGTGGTCCCCCGTCTCCCTGAAGTCTAGCCTGCCGCCGCACGTCGGTCCGGATGCGGCGTTGTTGAGCTCATGCGCGTGGCGGAAGCCGTTCCCCTGGTGGTAGTAGTCCCTGCTGCTGCTGTGGTGGTGCGCGTTGTTGAAGCTGTTCTGGTGCTGGGGAGGCAGTGGTCCCGCCGCACAATACTGCTGGTGGTCCTCGTAGTCGATGCTGCGCTTTCCTCGCTTCAGCGTCCTCACTTGCTGCCATTCGTCTCTGCCACCCTCCCTTCCGCCGTCTCCTCTGCCTCGGTCCCTGGCGTAACCAGCGCCTCCACTGCCGCCGCCGCTGTTCTGTGGCCCTCTGGCCTGCCAGTCGGTGGTCCAGGTGCGCAAGCGGTAGCCGCTTCCGCGTCCGCCTCTGCTTCCGCCGCCAGCACTGGCTCCTCGCATCGACGATGCACACGACTGCTGCTGCTGGTGTGCCGGCTGGAAGACGGAGGCCAGCGACAGCAGCGGCTGCAAACGCGTCGTCACAGCACCGCCGTGCTGCTGCTGTTGTTGGGGCTGCAGCGGATGATGTTGCCATTGTGCAGCGGCGCCATTTTGTTGCATGGTCGTTCTGCAGCCGCCGTTCTTCTCCTTCAGCGTCGCTGTCGTGTTGGTGGCAGTGGACGAAGAAACGCTGTTCTGGCGCCAATTGGTCGTCGACGATGCGGAATCGGCGCCGAATGGACGCAGTGGCTGCGGCGCCTCCACACTGCGCCGAGGTGCGCCAGAGCCCAGAATACGTGGCGGTTGCTGTTGCGGATCGGAGAAAATGTCGGCCGAAGCGCGATTGTTGCCGCCGCCACTCGACGCCACTTTGTGTGCACTGAAATGGCGGGACAAATGAGAGCACTCCTCACAATTCATACAACAGATCGATCAGAGTGTGATCATTTCCCATCGCAACGGCGATCAAAATTGCTCCTAAGCTCACATCAATTGATCAAATTTGATGAGTTTTGTCTTTTCCGAAGTAATAGTATTAATCAGAGATCCTGGTATTATTTAAATCTCTCATGCCCCAATAATCCCCCACGAGGGATTTCAATCGATTTATGGCATATTATTTTTTGCCTTTGCTTTTCCCTCTCACCTTAGGTTCGTTCTGCCCCCGTTCCCGTGCTGCTGCCATCGCGGGGTTCTGGCGCTGCTGCGCGGCTCCTCCCTTCCCTCCGAGTGCTGCTGCGGTTCCCTCTCCCTCTCTTGCTGCTGCTGCTGTTGTCGCCGCTGTCTGCTGCCCACTCCGTTGGCCGCCATCGCAATTTGGTAGGCCTCCACGCTCTCCTGGCGCTGGAAGCCGACGAATGTGGCGCCGCCCTGGCCCGGGGGCGGCGAGTAGCAGCGTCTGTGCGGAGGCGCAGGCTCCTCCCTGAGCACCGATGTGGCGCCGCCGGCCTTTTTCGACGCCACTCCGCTGTCGCCTTTGCCGTTCATGCGCGGCACGTCGGTGATGCGCGGCACCGGCGACGGGAGCAGGGCGCGCACAATCTCGCTCGTGTTGCGTGGACGGTTGCCCTCCTTGGCGCGCTGGCGCAAAATGTACTCGTTCTGGCCCACTGGAATTGAGTGCTCTGAACAGGATTGCTGCTCATCCGTGACTGTGTCGGTGCCGCCCTCCTCCTCTTGGCGTGCATTAGCACTATTCCCATTTTGGTGTTCAACACCACAACACGCCCCGTTTGGCTGGTTGCGCTCCGTGAGGGCGGCCACCTCGTCGTCACTGTCCTCCGGGGGCGGGGTGCTGATCCGCAGTGGGGCACGCCGCGCAGGGAATGGGAGCGAACGACGCGGACGATGGAACCCATTTGCGAGGGCAGGATGCTGGTGGTGGGCGAAGAAGAAGGGATCGAAGTCGAAACCTGCAGTGCGGGGACAAACCACATCACAATTCACAAACACGGGGGGTAGATCGTATGGGCGGAGGAAAATTTGAAGAGCCATAACTCAGTCAAGATCTAAGCCAAAATCTTGAATAAAAGGAGCCAAAAGAGTAGCTCAATCCATTGCTTATGGTTCCTCAAATGCCCTTCGTCCAAACGACATGTACCGGAACAAAACGAGCATTGACTCCATAACACATTAAAGACGAAAATAAAACAAGGAAAAACAAAAAGGTGATGCCTGGATTTGATTTGGAACCTGGCCCAAAAAGGTGAGCCAAATATGGAGACTGACCCCATTGGGCTAAAACAAAAACATTTACATCATATATACGATTTGGCACAAGAACGAGACAAGCACTGCACACAGTTGCCGTTCAGATGTTCGTCCCAGGACCAGTTGAGGGGCTGTTTTTCCGCTCACCATTGTGCAGGATGGGCTGTGCGAACATTGTGGCGGCCGCTTGCGGCAGTGCCGCCGCGCCGCTGGCCGCCATCGGCATTGTGGTCGGCTGCAGCGGGGGCATCGGGGCCGGGGCCGGCATGTGCGGACGGAACGTGGCTCGGGGCACGTAGCCGCACTGCGCCAGGATTTGGCCCAGGTCGAAGGAAGCCGTGACAGCCGCCGACGCGCCTTTTTCCGCCACCCCAACGGCGCCCCCATTTGGACTGGGCGTCATGCGCTGCTCTTCGTTGGCGTGGTGCACAATCAGCTGGCCGCGGATGTTGCTGCCGCTCAGGTGGATGTGGCCGCCCTCGGTGTTGTGCGTGTGCACGTCGGCCCCGATGGGGGCGCCGCCCGTCTTGATGCGCGCGAACACCGGCTTCCCGTTGAAGGTCTTGCCCAGCGTTTGGAGGTGGAAGAACGCCTTCTGCGTGTCCTGCTCGTTGGCGAACGTCACGTACCAGCTGTCGTTGAGGCCGTACGAGAGCGACTGGTACGGCGGACAGCCGTCCCCGGCGAACATCTCCTTCACTTCCTGAAGCGGCCAAAAGGTTTTCTTTCACACACTCGAGATATTTCCAGTTTTCAAGCGATTCCAACTCTCAACAAAAACCATTTTTGAAAAAAGAATGAAAAAGACGTGAATGGTGCTTACATCCATCACATAAATACGCATGCCTCTGCGTCTCTAGACCTCCCTTGGAGGTGAAATGAAGTTCCCGATTCTGTACAACAAATACTGATTTAGAGGATGGAAATTTAGTTGGCACAGATATTCGTTGAATTCGAATTTGTTGTCCGAGATCCAGACCCAGATTCTAGTACTAGTGTTCAATTTTCATTGTTCGCTCCCATTTCTTACGTTCTCGTCCGCATGTTCGGGAATCTCGCGCAAAATGATGGTGCAGCGTTTGGACACCGGGCGCACCTTGTGCCCCGAGTCGTCAACTTGCACTTGTGCCGAGGCTGCAACGGAACCGAAAAGTAAAGTTTCGCCCAAGTCTGTGCGCTTTTAGGCGCACATTTGAGCACGTCCACGATCAGCTCCAGGTCGGTGGTCAGCTGCGTCACTTTGGGGAAGTTGGCCACAATCTTGATCGGCACGTACTGGTCCGCGTCCATCTGGCAGCGCAGGTAGCGGTCGTTGATCAGGTTCTCTCTGAAAACTCAAAAGTGCTGAATGAGAGCTTGACAGTGATGGATGGAAATTATCAGCGTTTCAGACGCTTAAATAGGCAAATTGGCATTGACGTCATTAACATGACATCGATTTTTTTAACGCGTCATGTTGTCAATCTTTTGATCGTAATTGGGATGGTTTTTTGGTCTCATTTTGGTGTCTGGTCTGACGTCTTTTGAATTCGAGAGGTCATCAAGTTCGAGCGGCTAAAGGGACGTCATGACCTAACAGCACATTACCTGCTGAAGTAGTATTCGAGTTGGTGCTTCAGGCGCTCCCTGAGCTGCTCCTGGGTGAGTGGCTGCGGCCCAATGCTGGACGGCGGACGTGTATCCGGCGTCGCTGCACGATGGTGGTCCTGGTCCAGCGGAGGCGGCACATTCAGCAGCTGCTGACGGCACTCGGCCTGTGAACAGAGAAAGATTTGAGGAGTGGCAATGGATTAAGAGATCCCAAAAGTGATTGTACGGAGCTCTAAATGTCCTACAAAATGGCACTTTGACGGAATCGGTTCATTCAGTTTTGGCCGAGTTATGCCCAAAATGTAAGCCGGCCATTTCCAAACATTCGGCCACAACTTGGCCAATTCCCGGGCCACCAGGGAGCTGAACAGACCATTGGAGAGGGCACTCTTTTGGCCCCCCAAAATGGCATCTGATTCAAGCTTTTAGCTTACAATTTGAGGAGCTCTGACTCCTCAACTGTTCTGTTTCGGTGCGAGTACATACCGTGAACCACCAGGGCAGCATGGGCAAGAATGGTGAACATCCCCCGCCGGGGGAAGGGCCATTGTCAGGCTGTCGTGCCGTTTCCGCAGCAGCATCTTCAGTGGGCGCAGCAACGCCGCTCTGCTGCACCTCCTTCAGGGCTCCGTCCACATCGCTCACCTGCACAGATTCGTTAGACAGTGTCCGTTTGAAAAATAGAATTGAATGGGCTTTTCGTATTGATTAGCACAGATTAGAGAATTAAACACCGCAAAATGCATCAAAGTTCCGCACCCTAGTTGTGCAAACAGCAAAATGAAGTTGAATTTTTTGAAGGCTTTTGGCCATTCAATCGCACGTTCACACCGGAAATGTTTACGGGGAGAAGGCAAAACAGCTGTAATGGCTAATGAAGTTAATCCAAAACCGCCCGATGCCTACCTAAGTTGGCGTCAAGACTCAAGACAACACTGGAGTTTTAGACTTTTGCTCGGCAAAAAAGGGAATGATGATCTGGGTACACCCCATCCCGGCGACGGGGGACATTTTGAAACTTAACTTTGGAAAGAATGAGTCTTTTAAATTAATTTATATGTCAATTTGAAGCCTGAGATGTTCTCTATCGAATGGTATATTCAGTTTCTGACAATCTCTATTTTTGGCCAAGTTATGGCCAAAAGTCTGAAAAAAGCGCCATTTTTTAAGTTTTTTGATCATAACTTGGCCAAAAATGGATCAATCGAAAAGGCTTTCTGGGGTTATTTGTTGCTAATTAAAAGACACATCTGATGCGATTAATAGCAAGTCGCTAGGTCCATTCTTTCCGGAGTTATGACTCTCGTCGCCGGGATGGGCGTGTGCGTGATGATCTTTGACCGTTTGATCTAATATCTACTCTTTCTCTACTCTCGCATGGAGCGACCCCTCTCTCTCCTCTCCTTGGTAACCAGAGATTAGAGATTTACGTGAAAGGTGGCATCGATTAGAATCTTTGTGGATTATAGAAGGTGGAGGGCCCATTGATCTTATCCATTCCAATGTCCTTGTTCAATTTGACGGCAAACCTGTTGGATGATGAAGCACCGTGGCGACGTCTCTGTGCACTGAAAACGAAAAAATTGGTTAAACCTTAAGCGTTACAAATAAAAAATATAAGTGGCTAGATGAATAAAAAACCCTACAAAATCATTCCTGAAGAATCTCTGATCTGATATACTTATGTACCTATTAAAAAAGAAATCTAGGGGAATACATAGGTACATAAACATCTAGAATAATTCCCAAGGAAACCGCGCTAAATTTTTCTACCAACGATTTAAGTCTGTACGAAGTTATCCGGCAATATTTGAAATTAGCTGAGTTTTCTTGTTTTCTATCAATTTAGCGGAGGGATTAGGACTATTAATATTACACTATTCGAAAACGAAGAAACAAAATTCCAAATTCTGGCATTGGCACCACTGACCATGAAGAAAGCACCGCCGTCCAGGTCGAAGCCGCGCATTTTGGGATGCTGCTGCTGGCCGAGCGGAGTTGTTTTTGGTCGGTGTGCTGCGGCAGTTCACAACCAATTCCTGTCCAATGCTGAAGCATTAAGTTTTGAGTGCAAATGGCGGCACAATTGATTCATTCGCAATGTGGAAGAAAGGAAAATGCGGGGCCGCATTGAATGGCTAATAGTGGTGCCTCTAATTGAATGAATATTTTGAATCCGTCCTTCGTGGGCTTTCCAATTTCCATTCCATTGCATTTTCCATGGTCGCCTTCGCCGCTGCGTGTGAGCAAAAGCGCAACGGCGGGGAACTATGGGGGAGAGGGAAACGCGAAATTGGATGCTAAATGGGCAGGAATGGGGGGGGGGCAGTGGTGCTGGGAACGCCCACTCTCCCCCCTCCCTCCTGACTGACTGCGCCCGTTTATGGAAAATGTGGAGCTGCTCCCTCCCCTCCCCCAGTGCACACGTACATATTAATAGATATTATTCATTGCGAGTTTGGGGCTTGGGGCGCATGGAATGGGAATGGTGAATGACTCTGGGCTTGGGCTGTTGTGGCTTGGGACCTGAGTGGGGTGTGGGCGTTGGGAGTCGAGACTCATTTCTATTGGGACTCACCTGCTCCTCCGCTTCTGCCGCTGATCGCTGCTCCCAGAAGGGAGGGCCATGCATACTAATGATTATGGTGTGTCTGGCCGTGGCATGCTGTGGCCTTTGCCCCTCAAACACGGGCGCTTTTTGCTCCTCATTTGCTGATGAGGACGCACCCTCCCTCTTCCATTCCTGCTCCCTTCAGGGACAAAAGGACTTTGCCCTTTGTGGTCGGTACATGCCATTTGGACACCAATCAAATTTTGAAGAGCCATAACTTGGCAATGGATTGAGCTAGAAGAATGGCACCAAAAGTGATTGTATGGAGGTCCAAATGCGCCACAAAATGGCATTTGGGCGGAATCGGTTGGTTCAGTTTTGGCCGAGTTATGGCCGAATGGGAGGGAAATCGGCCATTTCCAAACATTCGGCCACAACTTGTCCAATTCCAGGGCCACCAGGGAGCTGAATAGACCACTGAATGGAGAGCACCCTTTTGGCCCCAAAATGGTATCTAATTCCCATTTGACATAATTCTTGCCGTAAAAGGTCAATTCGCTGTCGCTTTGTGAAATTATGTGCTGCTCCGCTTGCCGAGGGCACTCCCTTGTCCCACTGGGGAAGAACTTTGTCTGTTTGCCTTTTCTCATTTTTGTTGCAAAATGCGAATAGGTAATGATGATTGTCTCTGCCCACATGTCCGGAGCAGAGGGCACTCCCTCGGCTCTGGTGGGGGGCGGCATTCCTGCTCCCTTTGTTCCGCTCAAATCCGCCGCAAATGGAATGACGTTTCGCGGACGGGGACGCGAATTTTTCACACGTAATTGGCTGCGCCGACGGCGCCGAGGAGATGGATGGATGTGGGGGGAATGGGAGGAACAGGAGAGGACGCGAATTCGGGAATTGAGCTCTCCTCCGAGGCAATGGGGAGGGACTCGGCGCCCAAATGAATGGCCGGGATGGAGCGCCAAAGAGGCGCGCGCGCTTCCAAATTGGCCAAAAAAGGAGGGCGCAGTGGAAACGCGGTAAAGGCAAGAGGCGCCTGGGGCGGCCATGGACACAGGGAGAGGAGGAAGAGAGACCGGGGAAGCGGGGAATGAGCGGCGGAAGTGAGTGGGGAAAGGCCAAAGGCAGTGCGGAGAAAGAACGTCTGCGGCCAGAAAAAACACAAAGAGGCGGCGGCGGCGGCCTCTGGGAACAAAACTTTGGGGGACGGAGCGCCTCTCGGAGGCTGGGAGCGAGAACTGAACGACTGAAGGACCAGCACAGGCACATAAAAGACATAAATCAGTGCATTCAGTGGGTGTCGCCCTCAAGGAATGGGCCGTCGTGGGAACTTGTGGAGCTGTCGTTTGGGCGATGGGGCCTTTTGGATGGGCCTTAACTCGGTCAAGGCTTAAGCTAAAAATTTGAATCTGATGCCACTGGAAGGGCGAGTGCTCTATCCGAATGGTCTAATTTTCGATTGACGCAAAAATTGGCCAAACTATGGCCAAATGCTTCAAAAACATTGTGGATTTTTGGAGTTTTTTGGCCATAACTCATTCCAAACTGAACCAATTAACTCCATCCAAAATTCTTTTATAAAGTTCTCATAGTCTGTTCAATCAATTTTGGGACCTCTCTTCTAGATTCTAGAGGCTCCCAATTCCTGGTCCCCCCTTGTGGGAACTGGAGCTGTTGCAAGCGAGCACTTTTTGTGGCGCCAGAACACGCAATTTGTGCCCAAAATGAGGACAAATGAGCCGAGCCAAGGGGCAGAGTGGCGTCGACATGTGGAAACGCAAAATGGCTGTTGCGCCGCCGCTCTTCCCACCGCCGAGAAATGGATCCAATGGGACCGCTGGAAGGCGGAAGAGGCGAGGCAAAAGGGGAGAATTGTTTGTGGGCACACGGGAAAGGCAATGGGCCAATGGGGGAATGGGGGAAGGAGGCGCCGAAGCGGAATTCCGCGCTTTTCCCACCGCCCGCGGCGCCGCAAAAAGTGAGCAGCGCCGGCCGACGACAATGACGATGCTGGAGCGATGGCGCGGCGATGAATGGCATTCCGCTGGACGGGATGGGATGTGGGTGTGTGTTCTCGCCCGAGTCATTCCTCATCCATTCATTCAACAGGCGCGGCGGCTGGGCAGCGGACGCGTAAATAAACGCGAAAAGGGCGCCCGAGAGTGTGCAACCGGTGAAGCAGCAGCAGCGACCGACCGACCGATTGTTCAGTGTGCGCCGCGTATTTGCCCCCAAAGAGGGCGGGGAAGAGAGCGTGAGCACCGGGAAGGGATGCGGCGAGGTTGGGAGCGCACACACAAGACACAACACGTCCGGGCAGAGGCAACACTGCTGACAGCCGGCGGAGACCAAAGAAGGCGCGGAATAAACACAGAAGGGGGGAACAGCGGCGGGGAAAGCGGTGGAGCAGCGGCTGCATGGGAATGTGGGGGAATGGGAGCGCCGGAAGGAACCAGAAAGGAGGGAGGAATTGTGTGCGTGTGCATCATGTTCCAGCCGCCCGACCGCCTTTTCGCGGGAACGACTCTCTCTGCTTGTGCCGCTTAAGCCCTCCGGACCAGAGAGCTGTTGTTGGCGCCGACCGACGGCCCATTGCTGATGAGGCGAGCGCAGCGAGAATGAGAATGAGAATGGAATGAATGACTGGCGCGGCTTGCAACCGACTCTCGCGATGAGAGTGTGCACATGCGAGAAATGCGCGGGGACACGCGCGGATTATTGGCTTGCGGAACGGCGGCGGACAAATGGCCCAGCCAGCCACAGCCCTTGGCCCCTCCTCCTCTGCTGTCGAGTAATGAATGATAATGAGGGGTTGGGGCGGATTGGGGGGAGAACAACGGACGAGGGACGGGGGCAAATGAAGGAGTGCTGGGGGCTGAGGACAAACAACGACGCAACGGAATGTGCAGCGAATGCGGGGCCACCAGCCGGAGCAGCGGCGGCGGACGCGAAAACTGGCTGTGTTGGTTGCACTGTTGTGCTGCTGCTGCTGGGATGGAGGCGCAGCAACAGAACAAAATCCCCCACACATATGCATCCATCCACACATTCGCCGATCGGCGCATATCGATGCGCGACCGATGGATGAATGAATGGGGAATCTCTCTGGGAAAGATGATGAGGAATGTGTTTGTGCGGCGTGCACTGCTGGGACGACGGACGGGTTTGCTTGCGCCGATTATGATGATGGGAAGGAGGCACAGGCACCAATGGGGGTTGGATTTGGGCGATTGGAGATTAGATGCTTATGCCTATGTGCGTTTTTTGGGAAATGGGAATGTGGCTGGCAAAAAGCGCTGTGTGGGCGAGTTACAACATGTCGTTTGGGCGATCAGGGACTTTGATATAGAGCTGGAAGCGGGATCCCAAAAGGGATTGGATGGAGCTCAGAATGGCCTACAAAATGGCATTTGGGCGGAATCGGTTGGTTCAGTTTTGGCCGAGTTATGCCCAAAATGGGAGGGAAATCGGCCATTTCCAAACATTCGGCCACAACTTGGCCAATTCCCGGGCCACTGGGGAGCTGAACAGACCATTGGGCAGAGCACTCTTTTGGCCCCAAAATGGCATATCAATCACATTTTTAGCTTAGATTCTGACGGAGTTAATTTATCAAATATACCTGTCGCCCGAACAAAAAGTGCTTTGTGGGGGTGTGGAGGAGATTGCGCGGAATAAAAGATAACAGGAAAGGTCCGCATTTGTTGTTGTTTATTAGACATAGAGCACAATGAGCAGTGACAATGACCAATCACCAGCGAATGAGAAAACCAGGCGAACTCTAATAAAAGGCGGAAGCAGGTTGACATTTCGCTTTTCCATCTATTTGAAATGAATGGGCTGTTGCTTTTTGAGTGCTGTTCACCAGGGAAAATGGAAAGATAGAGGCGAGTGAGACGCATTTTTTATTTATTTCGATTGGTTGTTGAATGGCTTTTGTTTGCTGGATGGAAGTGAAAATGCGAAACACACACCCAATCACACAGTTGTGCGTCACGAATAGGGCGATTAATTACGCTCTGGGCGCTCGGCCCTCAGCCGCATGGATCTGCGGCCGTTGGCAAAACGGGGAAAACAAGAGGAACGTTCAAAATAAATACAATTGCTCATCGGTCCGTGTTACATATTTTCCTCGCCAACTGCAGCTGGGTTGCAGAATACGCAATCGCAAAAATACCTTAAGTTGTAAATTGGAAAATGTTAAGTCTTGCAATTAGTCGGATATCTCAAGCTGATCCGTTAGTTCTTTTTCAACCAAATCGATTTAGCGGAACTGAGGATTTACATATCAGCTACTTTTCGTCGTTTCACCCTTTACGGTGGTACGACTATCCATCATCCTTTAAGCATTGAAATTTTAAAGGAGGGGGTCTTCAAATTCTTTGCTTTCTTCATCTCATCCTGTCTTCTTTCCCACAACTTTTTCTTCTTTTTTAGGCATTCCTTTATCTTAAACAGCACTGGATCTGGATTGAGGGCAAAGGGAACAACTGCTGCTCTGGGGCTCAAAGCGAACCAACCCTCAGGACTCGATCATTGTCGAGACCAATAAACGATGAATGGATATTTGAAAAAGGAAGTTTCCTTTTTTACAACAATCAACACGTGTGTTCTCAAACAACAGGGGTCACTTCTGTCTTCAAACGTACCATCTGTTCAGTTTTCCTCGTGCGCGTGGTGCTGCTGGCCGCCAGATTGTGTCACGTCTTGAACAGAAATTTACTATACGTTATTTGAGAAAAAATAGACCAACCGCAATAGCGACTTTCCTTGCAAATGAACAGGCAGGAGTTCTGCTCTATCCAGTGCTGCTGAAAGGATAAATTTCTGAACTTTAAGAGGCTCAAAATTTCATAGAAAAGTAAAATACATATAATATTTAATATTAGGCGTAGTAATAAGCCTAAGCTTATGAAGTTGCTTGGCTACACATTAGACTAGGACTTAGGCTTAAACGGGGGAGGCGTAAGGTGGAATTTTTTTATCGCTAAAATTCTAAATAACATTGTTCAATCATATTCCCGTTTCTCGCAATTACAAATGAGGTACTTCTCTAAATTCTCTGGCGTAAAACGCTGTCTGTTGTCTGCTAAGATGTTCTTGTAAACCGAAAAAGATCGCTCAACAAATCTTATTGGAATGTGCAAAA
>VAHH01001079.1:0-14892 GCA_013357305.1 Radopholus similis | reverse complement strand
TCCTCCATAATTGTGCGCTGCCCATTTGCGCCGACTTGTAGCGGCGCCGACATGGCAGCGCCGACCAGTCCTTTGCGCCGACTTGGCTGCGCCGACTTGTCTTGCTCCGGCATCCCTGGGAAAGGGGAGGAGTGGGGTCAACGCCCAACACACAGCACAGCCCCAATCCCCGCTCAGCGCCCACATTCATTTCGCCATTTCTTTATCTTCATTCGACAAATGCAGCGGAGCTCTGCACAAAAATAATGTCCGAATGGACACCAAAAAACAAAAATTAAAAATCGTCCTCTGATCTTTCAGAATGAACGGATCAAAGACTCTTTCGCTTTTAACCTCTGGCTGAAAACTAACTGATAACGTGATAACACATTCTGATTCTTCATTTCTTGTCCATCTCTATATTCTTCGATGTTTGGTTCAAATCTCGTGAAATCTGACGAGCGTCGACCTTCTATGCTGCCTACGCCAATTGCCATCCAATTTTCGCTGCCTTCTGAACTCAGCAGCAATGCCCAGAATTCGCCAGGTAAATTCAGTAGACGCGTAAACAAATACCCGAATTTTTAAAAGGCAGTAGAGACTACAAATTTTATTGGCGTAGGCTCGTGCAGCTGAAAGCCTCCCATCCATTTTTTATTCTGTTTAAAATTATGATTTTTATTGGATTATTTAAAATAAAAAATGAATTTTTTTACATTACTAGTGTCAGTGGATGGGCGTATTTTGGAGGTTTTTACCGGCGTCGAATTAGCCGTCTCCTTCTGCCGCTGATTGTCAACGTGCTTTCGACGCTCACATGTGCAACTTTTTACTTCAATTCAATGCAGCACGTTCTGCAAGAAGTAAAAAGGGACGCGCTTTGGGCTGTCACCTTTGCGGCTAATCACCAGTACAAGGTAGTTGGTGTTTTTAAAGGTCAACTAATTTTAATTTTCATTTCCAATTTGCAAAAAAATTTGGCGCTTTCAGTTAAATTAAATTTAGAATTTGTTGCTTTATTCCGTTTTCAAAATTCGGTCGAAGAAAAAATAGAATGACAAATCGTTGCTTTGGCCGGTTCATTTGTCAACGCTTTTATATGGGAACGTGTCTTATGCACTGTATTTGACGCACTACCCAATTCTAATTTTTCTCCGAAAAGACACAGAGTCCATCGGATTGGACGGTAACTAATTTTTTCTGCATAATCAAACTAACGATTAACCTCATTTTATCGCAAATTATTGATTTTAGTAACTCATTTTGCCCAAATTTTTTAAATTCGCCAAACGGTCAAAATCGCACACATTTTTTCAAAAACCAATTACCGATCATAGCGCCAATTTATAATTTACCGCTTGGTTTCTGGGAGTGCAAAATTTGAGATTTATACTCTGTCAGAGTATTAAAAGAAATTATTTTTCGAAATTCCTGATTGACATTGGATTTTTTATCTCAAAATTTTTTAATATTTATTTGCTACATTATTATTTAAATATTTTGTGTTTTATTCCAGTTGCCTTGTCCTTCATCGTCATTAGCGTACTTATTTCCATTTTGCAGTACGAATTCATGGAGAAACGAGCAGCGAAACTTCATTGGATTTCCGTCTTTGTCGCAATTGGAATAGGTTACATAATGATAGGACTCTTCTTATTTGTTTAACCATCTAGTGGACGTTTCTTTAAAATGGTATTTTAATGTATTGTGCGAAATTCACATCTAGTAGGCAATTTAAAGCTTATGAGTATTTTAATATTCAATTAGAATTAGGTTATTCGTATATAAAAAATGGTTGAATGTTGATTGCCATTTTTATGATAAATTTCTATCAAACTGCGTGATCCGACTTTTGGTCAGAGGTCTCTGGCCTGGGTCCGGCCTCCAAAAAGTGCAACGATCATTTTTCCCACTTTTTTATCATATTCCCACTGCCTCAGTCAAATGTCATGCATTTGCTGTTTTTCAGGAGGCTACTGTTGAGGGAATGATTCATGACTTTGCCCAAAATGGTCAGATGGCCAATTAGGGCCCAAGTTTTGTGAGTGGGAAAAATTAAAAATTCCTTAGTAGGATCCCAAAATTAGGAATATACTTTATTACTATAAATAGCCTCAAATTAGTATAAATTCATTTGTCGCTTTCAATAATTCTGAATTCGCGTCCAATTGCATGCTTTCTGCTTTGCCTCCTCGAGATCAGTGCCCATTTGACGAAGTGACTCCGTCCATTGTGAGCGCTTCCTTTTCCTCCTCCGGCTCACCGCCCAACAATGGCTTGCCCAGCACAAATTTGGTGCGGTCCCCGGTCATTGACATGCCTTTGGGGAGAGGAGGGCATAATTTTGGGGAAGCAAACAAACAAAAAAAATGAAGAATGAGATTTTTTGCATTTAGAAGAGTTGAGACGAGGAGAAGGAGAAATGAAGAGAATGAGGCCAAAACGGGAAGAGGATAAAAGGGAAAGGAAACCGATGAAAAGGGACAGGGAAGAAGTACTTAAGATAAAGAAAGGGAAGATACAAGATGCGAGAAAAAGAAGTGGAAGAAGAGAATGGGACAGAACACTAGATGAAGGAGATTTGGAAGAGATGATTGCTGAAAAAGAGATTGAAGGGAAGAGAAGAAAAATGGTATGGTATGAAGAAGAGAAGGGGAGGAAGCTGAAGACGAAAAGAAGGCATGAGATGAAGAGGGAGAAGAATTGAGGGATGAAGATGGCCAATTGAAGACTGACTCACTGATCACGGAGTAGCCCATTGCGGACAGCTGGTCCAGCACCTTGTGCACGCGCATTGCGGTGCTGAACGGCAGCCAAATTGTTTGGTTGGAATTTGCACTTGTCCACTGCCCACCTGAAGTCGTCCTGGTTGGGGCCGGCGCGCCGCGCCTTCAGTCTGGCCAGAATTTGTTCGCGCGCAATGCCCGGAAAGTCTCCTCGAATGTAACTGACGCGTCCGCCGTCGTCGCGCAGTTCACTGGCCACAATCACGTGTGTGGTCGGCATATGGCGCTGTGTGTCTAACAGTGTATTTGGGATTCAATTTCAATTTTCAATGCAAATGGACAAGGAATGCGAGGCGCCATACATTGGTTCTCTCCCCAAAAATTGCGCCCATGATTTTGCAGCACAAAACTGCCGATACATCATCAATCGAATGGGATCGATTTGCGCAGCACAAATTGTGGCCACCCAACCGATCCATCATCGGAATCGAGGGGAGGGAATTGGCTTTGCTTGTTTTTCCGAACGGACACAACATTCCAGTGGTGCGTTAAAACCGTTGAAAAAAGTTCACACCATCTAACATCTATCCAGTCCCCTTTCTTCGTGTCTAGTCAGTTCATCCACAAATTAAAAAATTGTCCAAAACCTCATCCGGACATTGTTTTATTGGTTGACCCGATAGGTACCCACGAAACATTCGGCTCAACTTCAGCGGATAAGTGAGGCTGCTTGAACTGGACAGGATTATCCATTCTTTAAATGCGATTAGTGATTAAACCTAGGGGCGAAATTTAGACGACGATTTCGTTGATCTGAAAAATCCACTCTACTGTTTTTTGTTTTTAAAGCCAGTCATGTTCGTTCCGAACTATTTTGCATACTCAGAAATGGAGAAAAGGAATGAATTTGGGGGAGATAGTATCACAATTTAATTCCGACCTGATTTGGTTTTTAAAAATTTTTTGTCGCCCGAAGAACATTTTGCCATTCGGTGGACTGTTGATCCATATTTTTGAAATGAGCTTTAAATTTTCAAATAAAAATTGAAATGTGATGTGCACGAGTTGAATTGGGAAACATAAATACATAAATTACTATTTATTAAGAGACTCGGAAGAAAGAAAGCAAGAGATGAATAGAAAAGATTCACATAATACGATAATCCCTAAGGACAAAAGTTGCCGCTGATGTCCGCGCCTATACTTCGACCGGGATCGCTCCAATCGCGAGAAGGAAATGGTCGCGCAGTGCGCAGATTCGTATGGTTCTAGACCGCATTTTGATTTGTCCAAAAATCCAAAATTCATTCTCAAACAACTGGAAGAAACGTGAAACACTGCTTGTAAATAGGGGTACGGACAAAAGAGCGAAGAGATCACTGGGGAGAAATGCGGGACACGTGAATAGATTGTATTAAACTTAAAACGTGCAAAACATTGCGGTCAGTGTGGATCATTGTGTCATCACGTCATCAGCTAATGTTAATTCACCCAAAATCACCCCAATCACTTCCCCAGCTTCATCCGCGCATTTGCGCCTCTCCCTCGGAATATCCTCGCTTCATGTGCGCAATGATGTAGTGCGCCAGGCGGCGCCAAACGCGCGTCGCGTCCGCCCGCTGTTGCTCGCTGAAGTCGCGCAGTCCAGCAATGTGCGCGGTCAACGCGTGCTCCATCGCGTCCTGAAATCAGAGAGGGGAATGGGATTAGAAATTGGAGGAGATGAAATGACATGGAAGGGAATATTAGATACATAGTAAAGTGGGATGAACTGGCCGGAAGAGATGAAGAAAAGAAAATGGAGCAGGAACGTAAATAAAAGAAGATTGGGATGATAATTAGAGAATGACTGAAGAAGACGAAGATGTGATGAATATAGACTTGAGGATAAAAAGGATGAAGATGAAATTGAAAGTGGATGAAGATCAAGTAAAACAAGATGAGTGGATGAGGTGAAGGAAAAGGATGAAACTGTAAGAAGAGAATACACTAGAGATGAGGATGAAATGAGAGAAGGATGAGGTTAAGGGTTGAATATAATTACAAGAGATGAAGATGAGTTTAGTATTGTGTAAAATCGATTAAGGGGAGAGGAAGAATGGCGTAAAGGATAAATGGGATGTAAAAAGAATGGGATGAAGAAATAAGATTAGACGAAGCAAGAGGATGAAAAGATATATGCGGATGAGATGAGTTGGGAAGATGAAGAGAATGAGACAAAAGAAGCGAGAAACACGAATCTAGACCTCCGGATGCCCTTGCTCCACTCACCAAGAATATGTTCCAGTGCTCGGGACGGAAGCCACGCGGCGCGTACTTCACATGTCGCTCCCCGATGTCGGCCAAGTACGGCTCCAGACACTCTTCCATGTGGTACAAATTCTTGGCGGCGTAAGAGAGTGTCTGCAAAATGTGCCATTTAAATTCTTGAAAAAAACAATAATTCACCTGAACGAAGCGCAGTGCCTGTGCACGGAATTCGCCGCTCTCTCGCCACGCCGCCCCGTGGCGATGGATGTTCGGGAAGAGCTCCTTGGTGTGCGGGTTGCGTTCGAAAATGTACTGCAAATGGGAACACAATTGATTTTGATTGATTTATGATTTGGGTCTTTTTTGTGGAATCCACTTTCAAAGGTTCCCAATTTGGGGAATACGACTTTCGGATTCAGAAGTGGAGCAGAGCATGTTCTGATGTTCTGAACACAGTCAAGATTGGCAGATTGACACTCATCAGGATTCGAGTTCTTCACATTGTCTCTTCATTTCTCTTCGCTTCTCTGCTTCCACTCTCTCTTCATCCCCTCTCCTATCCCACTGTAAGGGAAATCTTCAATTCATCCATCAACTAGTAGGCAACTAACTCTCAAGATTGGCACCCAAGTTCTCTGTTCATTCACTTTGTGCTCTCTTTCTCTCGTTGATAGATAATTTGACTCGGCAGAGCCTTTGTATTTTGCTCTCAGTCACCACTTTGTGTTGAATCTCCGTCCCGTTCAAGGCTCGATTATAATGGGACGGGGGCATTTGGGTCAAACCTCCCCTCCACATCCCCACAACTCAACCCCTCTGATGCCGCTGCTGGGTCTCCCCTCACCGTGTAGATGGCTGAACCGAGCTCGTAGAGGAAGTCAAAGTCGTCGCTCCACGTCCGTTTCACCAGCTCCTTCTCGTAGTCCGATGCACGCCAGCGCATCACTTCCGCCTCGCTCATGCCGTCCGAGCACACGCTGGTGTCCGACTGAACGTTGGAAATGTTTTTTAAATCGTTTTTGAAATTCTAATTATCTCGTTCAAAAATGTAAAAATCCTATTTTATTGATTATTTTCAAATTTTTACCTATCTTTAAATAAATTCAGAAATCGATTAATTGGTTTATTTGCATATTCCCAAACCTCTTCCTTGGCCATCGGTTTCCCGTTGGTGTGCGGCTGTGTGGTGTGCACTCCATTCTTCGGCATTTCTTTGGGCGCTGCAATGGAATTTAAGTGAATGGCCAAACCCGTGGGATAAATGCAAAAATTGATTGTTTGGGTTTAGGTGTACGCGAAAATTCACATAAATTGGACAAGTCAAGGATAAATTTTAGAAAAATTAAAATAACAATGTTTGGGCAAATTCAATTTATGGATGTTTTTTTGAATTTTAAACGGCAACAAATGAATGAATTTCTCATTTTTTCCAGTAGAGCTCTGCCAAATAATGTTCATTTTAATTTTTGAAATAAAAAATCAATTTTTAAAAACCAATAAAATTTCAAAAATAACCCCCCGTAAATGTGTGGATTGCATAATTTTATTTGTTTGCTCGGAGCTTGCCTTCCTTTGGCGCGTCCGCTGCAGCGGCGCCCACTGAGGCCGAGGGCAGCCAACGGAACAGAGAGCGAAGAGACAGCATTCCCTCGCCCGACGGGCAGCAGCAATATTGGCTGCAAGGGCACAGGGGATGGAATTGATATTTTGAGATTGGCAAGTGGGAATTGGGGGAACATGGGAACGCCGGAAATGGGGACATACATCGGGGGACAAAGAGATGGATTAATTAAGACTTCAAGGTGTTGCCCCAAAGGAAGAAGAAGAAGACGAGGAGTAGAAGGGGAAATGGTGGGTTGCGAAATTGGAAGGAGGAGGATGAGATGAGTCAAAGGGGATGAGGAAGAGTTCGCCGTAAAGCGTCTTCTAATGCCATAAAGACGATCAGAAATGAGATGAAGATGTAATTTAAAAAGTTGAATGACCAGAAGATGAAAAAGTAAGTGATGACTGATGAGGAATGGGTGAGGATGTGCTTGGTTAAAAGGTAGAATAAGAGGAGATAAAAATTGCTTTGGTTGAGGATGCAGAAGAGCCATGCGATGTTTAAAAATTGTCAATGTTTAGCTCCAAACCTTTGGAAGAGCGCAATAGTTGAGTAAAAGTAACGATGAAAGTAACGATGAAGTTGTTGATTTGAGTAGTAGAATAAATATTTACACTAGTAAGTGAAAGGAATTGATGGGATGAGAATGAATGAAGAGGGCTCTAAACTCTGGAGACGAAGAGTCAATGGGAAGACTGGAAGTGTAGAGCAGTGGCCCAAATTACTTTAAATAGGTTCTAAGCCTATGTCAGTGCATTCATTCAAATTCAACCGCAATTTATTATTTCCTTTTCAGCCAAAAATAGGCTTTTCCTCCAAATTCCCCAATGCCCATTATTTGCCTTTTTGGGGGAGAGAGAGAAGTGTGTCTTTTGCGTCCATTCTTCGCCTCCTCGAATTTCCCCCCGCACAAAGGGTCATTCCCTTGGGTGTTCTTTGGCTGGGGGGCCAACGAGCAGAGGCGCCTCCTATTTTTGAGGAACTAAATTTTGGGGATATTCGTGTAAAAAATTGGAAAACAACTGCATGCCCAATGGGAGCATTCCCTTTTCATGATCGGACATTTTCCTAGCCTGACCTGACGGAAAGTCTCCAAAAATGACTGACCTGACCATGACGAGTCTTGGGACCTCGTACTCGTAAGTAGAATGAGTACGAGCTCTACAAAGTCACTACACTGACTATGCCACCGAACCCAGTCACCGGGGTCAGGTCACTTTTTATTTTAATGCCGGGATAAATGAGCGGAAATGCATAGGCAGAGGTCATTTTCGGCCATGAGTCATGACTCATGACCGTACCCGCCATGGGAAACACTTGTAAAGAGGCTGAAGAAAGGCCTGGGGGTCAATCGGATGGAGCGTCAAGGGAAGAATGTTGTGGGTCGCCGCCGGTGTCCTCTGATGGTGGGTTTCCGGTTCGGAGAATGAGAGTGGCGGTGGCCTGGGATCTTCGAATCCGGACGGGACCGTATTTTTCATCTTCCTTACTCACTGTCCCAATTGGGAATGAATCGGTGGTCCCAGAACAAATAGCTTGAGGCATCACAAAGTCCCAAAAGAGTGGCGGCCAGTTATGTACACATCCCTGTGGGACCAAAGAGTGTCTGGCGCGCCAAAACAATTCATTGCGTGCTTAGTAAACGATAAACAGTATCCATCTTGCCTATTGTTCCCACGAACAAAAATGGAATTTGTGCGATCTGTACCATCTGCGTCAATGTCTTGCTTTTTTTTAATATTATTGAGGAAAAAAGATCCTAGGCTAGGCCAATGGCCATAGCATCCGAAAGTTGTAAAGCCATTTGATAGAGCACTCTTTTGTCTTTTAAACGGGCTCAAACTGGACTTGGTGTTCAGTTTAGCCACTCCTAAACATTTGGCCTGCCACTTGGAGAAGTCGAAGATGAATCGACAAATTTGGGTGCACTGGATGTTTCCAATGTGATTGGATCTTATTCGTTTGTTAAGCTAAATTTTAACGGTGTGTTTTTTTGGCGTTCTTTAGTCACCAAACAGTACGCCGAAATTGGAAATGCCTTCTTATTTTTGGGTGAATGTAAAAACTAAAAATAAGGGGGGAGAGGCAGCGTTTGTTTTGCACATTGCGTGCGAATAATGGGTGGGTGTGTTGTGCCTTGTCTCCCCTCTGCTGATGTGTTGCTCAAACACCGAGGGCGGGGGGCACATCGGTCGGTCGGTCGGTGGCTTCCCGCAAATACCCAAATACTAATAACTGGCTTCCGCGTGCGGAAGTGAGCGCCGACCAAAAAACGGGGAGAGAAAAATAACAATGTTAGTGGGGCTCTCTCTCTCTCTCCATAATACTTTTGTTGGACATTTTCATTGAATCAATTTTATGTCATTAGGATTGCCAAATGTTTCGGCCATTTCCGACCCCCGCTCTCAGAGTATAATAATGTTTTTTAGACTAAGCATTTTGGGCGAAATCTTTATTTCTTCTATTTGTGCGCCACTTGATGGCGTGCAAATTGCAAAGGGGAAGAGCCAAAGTATTGTTTCGCGCGCGGAGTGCAAATGAGGACTGGCACGGAAGTGGGGCGACGCAAGAATGCGAATGGGGGGATGCGTGGTAGGCCCCGTTGCCGTTGTGCTCAGCGTCAACATTGTGGGCTTTGGCCCCAAAAATAGCGGCCAAAAATGTTAAATTGGAAAAAATTAATTGAAATTTATTTTAAATTTCATTTAAAATTAATTTAAATTTAATGCCAGAAAATTTCCGATTTTGATATTATTTTTTGAAATAAAATTTGGTGTTTAGCTTCAAAGCCCTAAGTCTCGCTCATTGCCCTTTTGGACAAATGAATGTTGATGTCTTTTGGGGAAACAGAGAAAACATTTCCGCGCGCAGCAATTTTACCGGGAAATTGGCGGCTTCGACGGGGAAATGGCGAGCCAACGACCAGGAAGGAAGTGTGTGGGGGTTTGATGGGCAAATGAGTTGGGAATGGGGCGAATGGGCGGCGGCCAGAGATGAACAATCAAAGAATGGACGATCAACAAGCGGAAGGGAGGAGGAAGTGACGAAGAAGAATGGAAGAGGGGAAGAGGATGAGAAGTTGGATGAGGATGAGGAGGCAAAATAGAAATATTTGTGGAAGTAACTTCAGAAAATGGGAATTTCGAAGCGACTGTTTTATTAAAACAAAAGTGCCAATAGAGAAGCTGTGCCAAAGGCAAATAAGTAATTATGTTTTATGTTTATGCGCATTTCATTTTATCTTTCCACTCGCATTCAAACATGTTGAACGATACTAAATATTAAATTCAAAAGGTGCTTTGCCGAATGGGAGTATTTAGAAATTGGAAGAAAGGCGCTGACACAAATTGGTGGGATGGACCTCTCTCTGTTGGGCGGGGACTGAAAGTGTTTGGAGGGCATTCATTGCCTCCCAAAAATGTGTTCGCTTCGTTAGCTTTTGTCTTCGAACGGAAGAAAGCACACTCATTTTTATGGTTCCAAACCCCATCCCGTCCAATAACGCAACAACCCTATTTGGAAATGGCAACAATATGTGAATGATGTTGGAATGTTTTTATTTGAATAATTTTACTGCTCACCTCTGTGCGCCAGTGCCTTCGTTGGCGGTGTTCTTCTGTTGCTCGCCAGAAGCCATTTCAGTTGGAGAATGCGAAAATCGGAAATGCCAAAAATTGACTGAAAAGAAAATAAATATTAAATATGTTAAAGGTTAAACAAACGCCATTCGCCGTGTGAAATTGGCTCATTTGGGAATGCGCAAAATAATTCGGCTTTTGTCAGTTTGAAATGGGAAATGGGGCACATGAGAATTTTTGGGTGTTTTGGAAACAAACAATTGGAGCTCTGGACACTCAAATTTGCCAGGAACTATTGCATATTTTTTAAAAATTTAAAGTTTAAAATAAAATTAAATTTCAGCCTCGGCTCTACTATTTAAGTAGGCACGAGTCCCCCCACAGGATGGACACAAAAACAATGGGGCACAATCAAGCGCGCGCATTTTACTAATTCGCAAAAACGTCTATCACAGTCCCAACTGAAGTGGGTTCATCAAAGGCCAGCTAATTAGTTCCCAGCACCGGGATTTCCCCATTCGGCCTGGAAATGTGGTTGGCAAGCGAAACATTTTCGTTTCGCCAATTTTTTACTGGAATCCACCATTCTCCAGTGGCGATTGTGTGGATTTGTGAATGTGCGCTGCCTTTTCCCCATTCGTCCACTGAATGCCGTTCAAATGAGGAATGCGACCGCAGAATTTGCGAATTTTTGGGAATTTCGACTAGTCGACCTAGCACCCGCGCCAACCTAGGCCTTCCTCTCTGTGAAAGAGCATACATACGGCTTCAGGTGATTTCGTGATTGGAGGAGACATAACTATGTAGATTATAGTAATGTGAGGCTTATAAAATTGAATTGGATGCCATTGGATAGCCCAGTATATCAATGGTCTAGTCGTTTTTGATTGGCCCAAAATTGGCCATGTTGTGGCCAAATGTTTAGATAATCATGGATTTCAGGAGTTTTGGGCCAAACTGAGCCAATCAATTCCCTCCCAAGTGCCATTTTGGAGAACCTTTAAAATTGAGGGCGCATCGGAATCGGAACGCTTGGCGCACCGAAACGCACACAAGCACCACTGAAATTGTTCGGCGCCGTCGATTTTGGGGTGAACAGCAGCAGGTGAAAATGGACGGAGTAGTGAATTATTGCGGCAGAATCGAAGAGCGAACAAATGCTGTCCCCCCAACTGTGGCCGGGCGCAGGAGTCCACTGTGGGCCAATCATCACATGCACAGACGCGCGGCTGCATTTTCTAGCGCGCTAATTGTGTCCATTGGGAGTTTGGTAGTTTGGGAAATGGGAAGGCGCGCATTTTACACAATGCACCAAACAAAATTGCATTGCACGGGCACTCAGAGCGATGTTGAAGGTTGAAGCGCGAGCAAGAAGCGGGGAACTACAGGCGGACACCGTTCGCCAATTTGATTGGGCCCCCCCTTTCTGTGCGAAATTGAATTTACCCGGTCTGTTGGGACATCAATTAGGTTTGTTGCCACATTTGCCAATTTTTGGGTGCCGCAATCGCCTCAGCCAAATTCCATTTATTATTTGGTAACTCCAATTCCGCTTATGCGCCTACAGAATTTTGTATAAAATTTAAAATGGCTTTTCAAAGAGAGAGAGAGAGAGAGATTCCACATCATTTTTTGACAGTCAACACTCCTCTCTTATTACTCTTTGGCTTTCTCCTGTCTGTCTGTCATTGTGCTGCTGTTTGACATCTGCTGAGCGACGCGCCCTATTGCCGTTGGGGCACATTAAGCAATTGGTCCCCAAAGTCCAAACAACGCACGCCCCTTATTGAAAATTGAATATTAGTATGTGGCGCGGTTGAGCGCGCCACGCCGCAATCCCGAGCCGGACGCGGAAGTAAAATGTGCGTGGACACCAAAAATTGTGGCTGGCAGACACACCTGCTGCTGGTGTGGTGGTGGGGCGCCCCACAATATGCCAATTAAGGCACACTCCTCAACATTTTAACGCAAACCATTGTTTTAAACGTTGATTCGATAGAACAGAACAGTGGCTATGAAGCTATGAACCAAACAAAGCTATCATCATTGATTGCCTTTTTTGGGCAGGGTCGCATGGGATTCAAGAAACTCGAAAACTTGTTGACAAAAACGCGGCACGTGGCCTTGTAACCACTGTATAATGTCATAATCACAACAATGTATAACCAAAATTGAGAGCAGATTTATCCAAAAAGAGAAATAAATATAATGCGTCAGCGGGTATCTAGTAAATGCGACGGCAGATGGCTCAGCTGAAATAGGAACGCATGTTGTGTGCCCTGGTGGTGCTGATGCTCTGCTGCTGCTGCTGGACACCGTCGCAGAATGGGCACACTTGGCTGAAAATGGAAATGCAAAATGCTGTGTGATTGATTCTCGGTGTTTTTTGGAGAGGTCTTTTAAAAGATGACAAGGAATTGGGCTAGAAGAGAGAGCCCAAACGTGGTTGGATAGAACTATGGAAGCTCTACAAAATGGCATTTGAGAAGAAATTGATTGGTTCGATTTGGGCCAAAAAACTCCGAAAATCCACGATTTTCAGACATTTGGCCGCAACTTGGCCAATTTTTAGTGAATCGAAGCCCACTTTGAAACTCCAAAAATGCATCAGATTCAATTTAGCCTAAGCATTGACCAAATTCCCGATTTCTCGCTCACCTATGTGCGTGGAAGGCGCTTTTCAGCGAATCAGCCGTTGGCGAATCGGCGCCCACGCTCTGGGTGCGTCGGAACAGCGTGCCCCAGACAGCGGCGATTTGGAGCAGCGTGTAGCTGAAACGGTCGTGCACCTCGTCCTCCACCCCGTTTGAGCAGTTGTAGCGCAACAACAGAGCAAACTTCTGTGCAATGAAAAATCAACACGATCTTGATGACATGGGAGTAGTTGTGTCTCACCTGTGCAGAGAAGGGCTGCGCCAGGTGCGGGCTGGCGGCCAGTATGCGCACAAAGTGCGCACAACGCTCCTCGTCCGCTAGCCATTCGCCGACCAGAGCGGCCAGCGCCGGGCCCAGCGAGTCGGCGCGCACCGCGAAAACCACCAGCTGGACACAGAAGTCGGGCGAGTGCGCCCACAGCGGCACCAGGAATTCATGCTAAAAATTGAGTGGCTAATGCGGAGTGGGCATTGACTACTGAGATCAATTGATTTGCGACCCGACCAAACTTTATCCAAGTATGTCCAATTGGTCAACATTTTGAACTAAAATTGGTCCTTTCTGCTCATGGTATTTCAAAGGATTTTGGGGCCAAGTTATGACTTTTCAAACTTCCAGTCAGACATGGGTTCAACCCCCGGTGGTTGCAATTTAATCTATTTTTTGGCATTTAAAATCGCCTTAACAGAATTTTCCTTTGAATTCTGTCGCAAATGGGAAGTGTTGGGAACTGTCGAGTAGTTTTTCTATGGGCCAGGATAACTGTGGTAATTCTAGAACTAATATATAACGAGGAGGCTATACTGACTTGTGATTTTAGGCCGGCCGAAGTTATTGGTGCGGTTCAAAACCCCAACGAGTACTTTTTCAGTTTCTGTGAACCATGCCGGTTTTTTAACGTTTCCGCGAATCGAACCGGTATCGTTTTCACGTTTCCGTGACCCAAATCGGTTCGTAGTTAGAAAAACCATAGGGGGGGGGGACGGAACGCGGAACATTTTTCAGGTCAAAAATTTAAAATTATATCTCAGAATTTTTTATTGTTACTATGCGCTTTTCCAAACCATGTTGAGGCGTGCTGGCGCCAGGATGAACCCGTCGACCAGTTCCGCCACAATCATTTCGACGTACGAGCGCTTCAGGTCGTCGCTCTTGACGCGGCCCAGCCACAGCGCCACGTGCTCGAACAGCCCGTAGCAGGGGAACTGGACGGCCATGGAGCACAGCTTGACCAGGAACTGGATGCGGGCGTCGTGCAGATGCGCCTAGAAGGGGAAAATTAAGAAAAAATAAAATCTGCGCCGACCGGGATTGAACCGGCACCCATTCAAACAACCGGATCTGGGCCTATGTTGATTGTTTTTTGAGGACCAGGAACCAGGATTGAGCCAGCTCAATGCATAAACCCATTTGATCAAACCTCGCCTTCGCGTCCGCAGAAAATGGTGTCGAAGTGCATGTAGCGCAAATTCGGGTCCGTCTCGTTGGCCACTTCCTGAACACAAAAGTGCATCCAAAACTAAGGTCCAAACCGATACCTTCCATTTGAGCATAGAATTGGAGAGTCGGGAAGGAGTTTAATTTAAATAATTAATCTCTAGACATCTATAGGTCCAGTCCATGTCCAGAACTTTGAAAAATTTTGTTCTTGGTCTCACGGAATTTATTTCAATTTTTCAAACATCACTTTGGAGGGAACCTTTTGGAAATAGGTGCACACGATGCCGAGTAGTTTGAGCCGCTGCAGCGGATTGAGACGGCACTGGCCGGCGCCCAGACAGAAGAGGTCGGCATCGAGTCGCGCCTGCAGCTCCTTGGCCTTTACCCGGTTCCAGCCTTTGTTCTGCTGCGCGCCCAGACTGGCCGCCCCACTCTTGCCCAGCGCGGCCACGTAGTCGCTGATCTGAATGCGCGAAACAATTGGGCAAATTGACGGTTATAACTAGGGTTCGGATTTTTAGGTTTTTACCTATTTGTTCTGCGTATAGGTGCTGCTGAGTTATGCACAAAAAAACATCAAATGACCCCCTTCTTCAGTTCGTTTTCGAGTTTTGATCACCTATTTTCACCTATTTTGGCCTTCTGCACCTATTTTAGG
>VAHH01001078.1:0-14897 GCA_013357305.1 Radopholus similis | reverse complement strand
AATGTCACTATAAATGGGTCACAGTGACAGTGACAGTGACGTCACTGTGATCACTTTCACACCCCATTTTCCAATTATGACTGTGGCGTGACTTTGGTGACATCGATTTCCCAAATATCACTGTCACTGTCACTTTAGCAAAAAGTGATGTCACTTCAACACTGATTTTAAGTGAAAATATTTCTTGGGCAGTGGAAAATTGGGCACTACCTTAAAGCTAAAAAATTATTTGTAAGTAGGTATATAGATAGGTTACGTTTGATTAATACATTTGGATTTGATAATTAAAAACTAGAAAGAGCCTTAGGTGCGGTTACGCGAGAGTGTTGAAATAAACATTTTTTATAAAGCTGCGCTTTTATTATACTTATCAAGTGTGCGAATATACAAATGAAAAAGAAATGCGTGCCTTTAGCTTTATCCATTTTGTCCGGGTCCAAAGTTACATTCATTTTTCTGAAATAAAACAGAATGAAGGAAGAAGTTGATCGACAAGATCACATTGATCTCTCATTCCAATCTGCTCGTTTTAAGTTTATTCGACTGCCCCAATATGTCCTCTATCGAGTGCAAAAAGAATTAGCCTGATCCAATCTCCCATTCCAATGTTACATTCATTTTCCCGACCCGAGATGCCGGTAGTATTCGCTTCTCTTTCTGCGTTCTATGATTGACCCGACCGGACATTGGGTCAGAGAACCAGGGTGGCTGCCTAGACCAAAGGCGGCGACCTAGAGAAGAATTCTCTAACCAAATGAGGTCCCTTACGGGTCTCTTTCTCTGGGCATACACTACAATCTATGCCAAAGGAGGAGAGATGTCCGGACGCCGGGTGAATATGTCGCCCGGTGAAGGTGGAAGGTACGGGTGGAGGTGAGACTGGGAGTGGCTTAAGCTCGCTGCACTGTGAGAAGGGAAAACCCGCCCAGCACGAATGCGTTGCTGGTGGCGAGTCCCGTAAACATGTAGCCAAGGCCCGCCCTTTGCGGGAATGGGTTGCCAGCCCGGTCTGCAAACGCCAGAAGCCCGGTAATCCCGTATCACTTTTGCAAAAATTTCAGTCTTTTTTATGAAAGCTATTGGGAGAAGAAAATGAATTGAAATTGGGAAGATTACATAGGTATTTGAGGAAGGAAATATATATAGTGAAAGGGGAAGGGACAATTCCGCGCCGCCAATTCCGCGCCGCCGATTCCGCGCCGGCCGATTCCGCGCCGGCCAATTCCGCGCCGGCCAATTCCGCGCCGGCCAATTCCGCGCGGGGCCAATTCCGCGCGGGGGTCAATTCCGCGCCAACTTTCAAATATTGTATTACAGGTCAAATTAACCCGTTTTCTGGCAAAATAATGGCTCAACAACAAATACGGCCATAGTTTTATGCAAAAAAGAAATTTCAATGTTCGACTGAAAGATCAAAATAAATAAATGAGCTGTAAATTGGGAATTGGAATTGTGGAAAGAGGGATGTGTGACTTTGTAAGTAAAAATAGTAGAACCGAATGATGTGAAACCGATGTGTTTGCAAAATAAAGTGACTTGAATACATAGACATAAAGATTATAAAAGATTAATTGCGATTACTCTCCCATCTGGTTACAATTTGCCATACCGCGAAGGAACTCTTCCATGTTTAGAGGGTTGAAGCGATCAAGAATGTTCAGAATTCGTGTATCCAGATCACGGTACTTCTTCAGCTTTAGTGGTGAATCTTCACCTGCCACGAAATGAGCGTAATCAGTCTCTGTCTTTCTCACACCTCCAACTCTTTTGCTCTCCTGCTGCAATTATTTTGTCGAATCGGAATAAATATCCTTGATGGAGAAGCTTTTCCTTTTGTTTTTCTGACTTTATTTGTTGTTGTTGAGCCATTATTTTGCCAGAAAACGGGTTAGTTTGACCTGTAATACAATATTTGAAAGTTGGCGCGGAATTGATCCCCGCGCGGAATTGGCGGCGCGGAATTGGCCCCCGCGCGGAATTGGCCGGCGCGGAATTGGCCGGCACGGAATCGGCGGCGCGGAATTGGCGGCGCGGAATTGACCCCAACTCGCTGTGCTTTCAGAATATAAAGATTGGAATTTTTGTCTGAATTTGGGGAAATCTCGAACGATTCCATGTTTGCTTTTCTATTCCGACTCTTGGCATTTGGAGATTCAGCTGTCCAAAGCGGGCGCGGATTGGAAGGGAATGTCAGAATGGATTTCTGTAGTGTGTTGTTCTAGTTCTATAAAGTATCCCCCAAAATCCCAACCTATTTTGCTTGTTGCCGTAATTTGGTCTTTGAAGAAGAACGAATTGTGGCATTTTGAGTGTGGAGATTAGCGATGACAAGTTGTGGTGCCCTTGTTGTTCCACAATGGGCCAATGGCAGAAATTTAGTGGTAGCCACAATTCGAACAAACAAACTCAAAATGACTTCATTTTATCTATTGAAAACTCCGGCGAATGCCCAGTGGGCTTTATCGGCTGATTTAAATTGGCCATAACTCGGCCATTTTTCATTTTCAGAAGCTGCGGTTGGCCAGGTTCTGACCAGAATTGAAACCCCGGTTTATAATTTTATAACTTTTGCTCAATTGCAACCTTTATTGAAATAATTTATATGGTAATTACTGCTCATTTTTTTTTCAATTTATAATTGTCATTTGGTCTATTCGTCTATTGTGTTTGTTTATTTTTCGTCCCATTGACATGGATTCCTCTCCCATTGGGTCTCAATTTTCGTGTTTTCGAACAGAGTTCTGATGAGTGATGATCTTAATTCTTAAGATCTTGACCTCACGTCATTCATTTTATTCGTACTTGCCGTTCTCTTCCCTCGTTTTTCGCTTTTCCTCCTCTGATTTGATTTTTCAGTCAGAAAATCAAATAAAACATTTATCCAAGCTACATTATAAAAACCAGTGTTTTCCCTAAGGAAGAACTAACGAAGGGCACAAGCGAGTCGAAATTTGATTTTAAAGGAAGGAAGTAAGAAGTCAAGGAAACAGAGATAAATTGAGCAATGGCCAAGCGTGAATCCGATTTGTCCGAAAAAGTTGACTATTGTTTTAAAAGTACTTTCATGTTTCATCGCATCGCAGCAAAGGCATCAAATTTGGCCAATTTGGGATATTCGCTAAGAGTTCTCAGAAAAATCTCGTGAACCTTATTTGCGCTGTGTTGGGAATAGTTTATTAGAAAGTATGCTTTATTCCTTTGCCGTTCATTCCATCGCTGAACGACATTGTTTATTCGACCAATCCATCTCATTTATCCGGAGTGCCATTGGTCCTTATTTGATTTGGTGATGGTAAAACAATGCTGTGAAGCTCGTGCAACAAGGTAATTTCCGCCATTCTTTGCATATGCTCACGTACATTGTTGCCAATTCCCATTTCTATTTCGCTATTTCTATTCATTTACAAAATGGCTTCGGTGCTTGCCTCGGCATTTGCCTTCGTCAATCAGAGTCATTCTCGAGAAGCACTTTAGTTGTCTCTCCTCTGTCGTCTATATTTCCGCTCCACTCCAATATCCGCATCTCTTGTTGTCGAAATCTGACAAGCAAGCAGCTTCTCTATCCTCGGACCTCATGACTTCCGATGAGTTTTAGCTTTTTTATTCCACTACTCAACATAAATGAGAAAGAGGAGCTTCTTCTCAAGCCCTAAAAATGCCAAGGGAATTATCCTGTTCAAGCTCCTCAATCTTTTGCTCATACGTGATTTTACGTAGTGTGCAGACTGCGCGGATTAAAAATTCCATTGCAAACAGTTACTCATTCTACAAAAAAGTGGCTGCTAAGGAAGGACGAAGGACTAGGAGAAAACGATTGGATACTGGCTAGTGGCTGGTCCTTCAAGCTACAAATTAAATAAAATTCCATAGTCCATTTCAAGAATAACAATTAATGATAAAGTAGTGTTAGGCGTTATCGTCGCATGTTAAAGTTAAAGGTTTTAGTTACTAGTCAGCTCCAAATTCCAGGATCAATATGTTGGATATATTTGTTTAAGGAAATCGCTACGATATTCCAAATTTCCGATTAGCAATTAATTCTGCCTTTTACGACCAATTCCCCTGGGGTAATGTTTCCGGTTAATTAAGCTCCACTTTCCGGCAGCAACACACCCCGGCCGGAAATTTCACTCCAATATGTTATTTTACTTAGTTAACGGATTTCCGCACGAAGAAAAACTCAGCAACTTAAGTGCCTTCCGTTCTGGCTATTTTAAAGACAATTAATGCCCTATTCTTATTAGCCACTTAGAAATAACCCCCAAGCAAAAATTGGAGAATAATCCCACGAAAATAGACCAATCCCACAAAGAAGAAGGGATGTGGTTGTTCTGCCTTTAAAGAGAAGAAGGGGATTTACCGAGCCTTCGTCGCCCACTTTGCTTAACACGTTCCCGCCCCTTCTCCGCCCCCACGTTGGGCGCTCATGTGCCAGCGGTCAAACGGCATCCATCCCATGCAAATATTTAAGCAGCACTCCACTCACCAGTTTTGCCGTTTGCCTCATTCTTGTTCCCCCAAGAGACTTTTCCACAGGCGAGAATCTTCTCTCTTTTGCCTTCCAACTAATCAGCAATCCACATACAACATTTTCAACGGTAAAATGGTTGCTGCCTCCCAATCTCTCCTCATCGTGTCTGCCGTTATGGTCATCATCGTATTCCAATTGGAAGGGTAATTTGAGTTTGTTCAACAATCTAGTGAGAACCGTTCAATTGCAGGGCGAATGCATTCGGTCCAAGAGCATTTCTAAAGCGTGGCGGCGAGGCAGCAGTCAAGGATGAAGCACACACAGCTGCTGGTGGACAGCAGCAGTTGCCAGCACAAATGGGGGCTGAGGAAAAACGATTCGACCCCTACCTTGCCCGACAGAAACTGGACGGCTTCATGCCATTCTACACTCAGCCCCAGTGGATGGGACGCTTTGGCGGAATGGAGCAGAAGCGATTCGACTTTGACGGGCCAATGATGTACGGAGGACCGTATGGACCGGCGAAGAGATTCGACTACGGGTAAACTTGGAATTTTATGTTAAGTACGATTCAATCATAATCCGCATTCAGATTCCTTCCGTATGGTCCAGCCAAGCGTTTCGATGGTTTCAGTGGTAGTTACGCCGCATTTCTGTGAGAAGCTGGAGAGCGAAGAAAGAATCAAAAACTCACTCCAACCAAACTGACTGACTGATCTCGCGTCCATTCTCTGGTGTGTTAAAAGTGATCGATTGTTCCATAAAAATCGCAATAAACGTGAGTGTTGCATTGACAAGTTTATCTCGGTGAATGAATAGAATCGTATTTTCACGAACTTCGGCAGCTTAGACAGCGACTTTTCTTCGTTTTTCCCGCATTCTGCAGTATCAAAGCTGTTTGCTTCAGTTGGTCATCCTCGCTTTTCATCATTTCCCTTCAAAAGGACAAATTGTGCGTGATGTAAAGTATTGGGGAGATTAAATAGTGTACCCGACTAGCAACAGCAACGCAGTTTCTACGTTCGTTCCCTCAAGAGCACTTACTTCGATGAAATCCGTTTCGAGCAACTATCGATGGAATTTAATCAAATTCTTGCAAATTTTTAATAACCTCCGCCAGATTTTCTCCTTCTTTGCGCGAGACGTAATTGGAAGGATTTGCTAGGCCTTCAGCCGAGTTTCTCAAATCTACTTTATTGGCAACCAAGAGGATTGGCACTTCTTTCATCGTTGAATCCTGTGCAGCCTTTTCACATTTTAATTTTTGGGTTTAATGGTCCACCTTCACTGTCTCGATCCAATCTCGAATGCGCAAGAAGCTTCTGTCCACAGAACAGTCGTAAACCAAAATAGCGCCGTCAGCACGACGAAAGTAAGAATTGCAGAGTGAGCGGAATCTGAAAAAATTGTAAAAAAAGTAATTATATTCAAAGAGTCGAACAAAACCTCTCCTGTCCTGCAGTGTCCCTGAAATTCAAATACTATTTGAATTAAACTTTTTTTAACTCACCAAAGCTGAACAGCTATGTTCTGTTCACCAACTCTAACGCTCTTCACGTGGAAATCAACGCCTGTATTTAAATTTCAATTAAAATATAAGTAACTACATTTAAATCAATCACCCAGAGTGCTAGCAATGTTTGGTTGAAAGGCCCCCTTCACGATCCGCCTTAAAAGGATTTGCTCGCTCGGGAAAAGCGAAAGGAACTTACATGATGATTGAGGATTTTCCCACCGCAGCATCGCCACACATAACAATACGGAAAGTGCGATCTGGTGGTCCGCTGAATTCTTGCAAACACTGAAAGAGACTCTGCAAATGTTTATTGTCTATGCTTTGTTTCATTATTTGGTGTGCCTATGCCTACCACTCCATTTCCTGCCGAAGCGGCATTTGGAAAACGTTTCATCAGCATCATTTGCTGTGAGTCAATAAGACTTGTCTGGGAGGTCTCCACCGAGGCACAACGGAACAAATCTTGGTCAGAGACAGAAGTGGCACGGGAGCTGGCGTAGCCTCGCATTGGAAAGCCTGAGTCTTAAATTGAGTGTCAATGCGCCATCAAAGCTTCCGCTATTCACAGACCATTGTCATCGTCGATCGGCATCTGAGAGGGGCTGGCCATCAAACTATGCGATTGACTCCCGTCGGGTGAGATCAGCGAATCGGCACGTGAATAGGGCGACAGGTAAGTGCCCAACGAATTCTGATTATTGAGCTGAACAATGGAGTTCTCGCCATGTATTAGAGCATCAAAGATTAACACCCACTATGTTCATTTGTCTGATCACTGCAGTTCGTTGGTCCAATGCGCCACGCAGATTGTCATTGGTGTCGTGCAAACGCTTATTGGCATCGCTGCAAATTGCAAAAGGTGAAAATGATCGATTCATATTATAGTGAATGGACCAACTAGAGTAGCTGAAGCTGACGTTGTATTTGCTGTGACTCAGCTTGACTTGGCTGCTGTTCCTGTTCACTGAGTGCCATCAACAATGTTTTGTTCTCGTAATCGCTCTTTATTTCGGCCAACTCAGCCTTAATCAAGGTCATTTCCAAATGATTTTCTGCCAGATTGTTCTTTAAGGTTCTATTCTCGCGAGCAATTTCCTGCAAATGACATTCTCTTCGTTAGCAAGAAATCCTTCTCACCTCCAATTTGCCCTTCAAAGAATCTTGATTGCCGTTCTTTTGCGCCTCTTTCTTCAGCATCTTTTCCATCTTCTGTAAATGCTCAATGTTTGACTGTAATTCTCCCATTTCCGACTCCAATCTCTCGCGCAGCTCTTCCTTCTCCTTGGCCAGCCTTTCTCGTTCCTTCAATTTGAATATTTAAATTTAAATGTATTATCGGATATTACCTCTTCTCTAGCCTTCCTCTCCGCTATCAACATTTGTTGATCAATCTCATTCTCCAGTGCCGCCATTCTCTTGTTGAAATTCTCGCGTTCGCTAAAAATATTCGTTCTGTCCCCACAAATTTTCAACTTCATTCTGAATTCCTTACGCCCTCTGCTGATTCTGCAACTTCTCATTCTCATCCCTTTTCTGATCAATTTCCCTAAAAATCGACTTAAACCTCTTTCTAAATTGAATAATCTTACCTGCACAGATTTCCAACTACTTCTTCAAAACGACTCATTATTTGTGGAACACCGGATGACTGTAATTCTTCGTAAAGTTGCAGAACTTCGTCTTTGCAAGGAATATCTGCCAAACAGCCAATTTTTTGAGATTTACTCTTTTATTTTACCCAGAGTCATTTGCGCTGGCATTTTCATTGTCTGATGCTTCGTCAATCGTGGAGGTTTCGGACGCTTCTGAAAGGTGATTTCTTTTCAACAGCGCTAATCTTTTGGCTTGCCTTGGGCGAGTTGAAACCTCCAGAACTGAAACCTTGCCCAATAACTGAAGAACTCTCTTCGTCTTCCTCCATCAGCACTCCCAACTCCTGCTCTTCCTGCTCGTAATATTCCGTTAGGCTTATTTTCCTGTGCATTCCATTGTATCCTTCATGCGGAATTATTCGATTAATTTACAGTTTGAAAAAACCTCTTGATTCTCCCTTGCATAAGGTATCTTCAAATCCAGCACAAAATTCAGCTTTGTCGATTGAGCCAGAGCTAAAATAAAAGATTTGAGGCGAACTCTTATTCAGATTAAACTTACTTGTTGGTATCTAAGCAAGAAAAAATGAATGCTATTTCATCTTCGCTCAATTGAGGACACGCCTGTTGAAGGTCTTCTTTGGTCAAAAATCCCTGGGTTTAAATTTGATTAATGAATAATGACCGTTATGGTTTTACCTTTTGCCCACTGTCACATTGATCAAATAATTCGCTAACGCGTGTACTCATTTTTTGGCTAAATGCACCTAGAATCTAGTATTCAAAGTCTAAATATAAATTCCAACTTGCTGGGATTCCTCGGAATGATAAGATTTTGTTTTGCTGACGTGGACGGTGAGTTGAACTGCACTGCCAGGAAAAAAGGAAAAGCTGCAAAATAGGTAGGCGTTCTTCCACGCTATTGAAGAATATTCTGATTTCGCAATCGAAACAGCTAAAAACTAATAAAATGGAGGAATGGTGAAAATATTGGATGGGTGAAGGGAGGCGAAGGGCCCAATCATGCGACGATAGCCGATCGAATTTGGCAAGCAAGAGGAATCGGGAATAATGGGATGGATGGATATATGGGGAATTGGAAAGGTGAGATGGGAACAGAAAAGAGCTCTATAGTGGAATATTACTCGATTAAAATTTTGGCGAGACGATGCATCGAGAAAACTGAGAATAAATTTGGCTAGAAGAAGCCAAATAGACAACTCTAACTGCGCCGTTTCACGAATTTCAAATAAAATGCAGAATATGAAACCTCACATTGGCTGGCGGCTGAACAATCAAATCCAAGCCACAATAAATTCTGATCGATATTTTTGACAATGCTAAAAAGCACGTGTTAAAAATAAAGGTAAAAACTAAAAATGTTTAAATTGTAATACCTCAAAAGACATGATGGATTGAATGGAAAGGCCAAAATTGTTGGGGAAGAGCTGATTAATGCGAGAGAGGGAGGAATTGAGATAGGAATTTGGCAATTACAAATTCCTACGCCTTTTCCCGCATCTCATCAATTTTTCTTTCATTCGCTCCCAAAATTAAGTCTGGCCAATTTCAAAAGTGGCACACAAAATACAATGACTTTATTTCTACAGGCCGAATAAATGGTTTGACAAATAATATGCATGATTCGGAAACAAAATCGAGAAATATACTTAATCAGGGTTAGGAATGAATAAATCAACTGCGGTTATCGATTGTGGTACTTTAATGCAATTTAAGAATGCAGCTCTGCAATTCGATTCATCATCACAACGGTTGTAGCACATCGAAGGCGATTGTTTTATGTCGTTTTGATCAATTTCGGAGCACGCACTTTTTTGTTTTATGGGGCAATGATAATTGATAATGAAATGGAAACTAGTGAGGATGGGCATGTTATGAATATGTATGGGGTTTCAGGTTCTTTAACTCAAAACAAATTCACTCATTTCATTTCCCGATTCAATTTCCCACATTCATTCAGTCATCTGTGGCGCGCTTTGTTGCTGCTGTTGTTGCGGCAGCTGTTGTGGACGTTGTTGCTCAGGTTGGGCACTATCCGGCTTGTTACTGTTGCTCGCCTCGTCACTGTTGCCGTTTGGATCATCGACCTGGTTCGTTTTTCAAATATTTCAAATTCATTCAATTTGTGGGTACCTGGAAAAACACAGAAGGCACTTCCGGGAACCATTTTTGGAAGGGTTGCTGCTGAACCATTGGTTGCTGTGCTGTTTGCTCCTGCTGTTCCTTTGGCTGCTGCTGTCCTTCTCCTTGTTGTTCTGGTTGCTTCTGTTCTACCTGGTCCACCTTTTCCGGATTCGGTTGCGGCGCTTCCACCTCGACCACCTCCTCGGCGGGTTGCGTCTGTTGCTGTTGTGTCGGTTCCTTCTTTTCGCTCTCAACTACCACTGCTGGACCATTTCCTTCCTCGTTGTCAGCCATATTCTTTGCCGGTTCCACAACGGTTACCGATGGAAACTTCACAATGTCAGAGGGCTGAACTGAAGGAGGTCCTGCCTCTTGTTGTTGTTCTTGTGGCTGCTGCTGCTGCTTCTGCTGCTGCTGTTGGTTGTCAATGCCCTCTCCCAGCCATTTTGGCAGCCAAATTGGTGCCTCCTTCGGTGGTTGTGGTTGCTGTTGTTGTTGAGGTGGTGCCACCGGGAATTTGTCTTCGGTGTTGTCACTGATGATTGGCGGTGGGAGCTTGACTTCGGGGAAGTCAATTTGAATCTGAAAGCAGAATCAAAAATCAACGTGCCAAATGTTCTACTAAATTATCTGCCTGCTGGTGTTGCGGAGGCTGTACTGGTTGCTGTTGCTCCTGCTGCATTTGGTTAATGCCAATCATGTGCTGAGGAAATTGATTCTGGCCGTTCCAGCGGTCGAATGAGGATGGTCGAGGAATGGCTGCACTCTGTTGCGGCGCCTGAGCCCATTCTGAAGTGGAGGGTGGCGGCGGCGGAGGAAAGCGCAGGTTCATTTGTTGAGGAAATATTGGGTGGAAGAACATCATTTCAGGCTGGCGGAACGGATTTACCCTGGGCCAACGCATGCTAGAGAAAAATGGGGTAAAAATTAAAAAAAAAAGCAAAATGTATTACTTCTCCGCAAAGTCTGGAGGCCCATTCTGCTGATTAGTTTGTGGCGGGAATTCATTCTGTTGCTGTTGCATCCACGGCCCAAAGATGCGAGGTCGTTCCTCTTGCTCGACCACTTGGTTGTTCTGCATGAAGTTTGGCTGATGGAATTCGCCAAAACCATCCAGGAAGGAGCGCGAGTTCTTGAATAAAACAATATCGAATGAACAAATTGGTTCATTCTGCACCTTAAAGTCGTCTGACACTAACGGACGCGGGTGAGGAAAAAAGTGTGCCGGCAGTTGAGGGAACTGTTGCATCTGTTGCACAAGTGGACGCTGTGCCCAGTTGTTGCTCTCCACTCCGCTAGGTGCTGACGACTCTCCATCAGCGCCGTTTTGTGGTTCAACCTCGATGATCTTTGGACAAACAGATTAATTGCAATTTATTTTTTGGCACTTCCGCTTACAGAGACTTGCATCGTGCCGTCGAAGCTATAAGACACAAATCAAGATGACTGATTCACGTTTAACTCACCCAATGTCCTCTGCATGTTGTTTAATTTTCTGGAGAATGTTCCGCAGAAATTGGAGACGCGCATCGCGGAGTTGGCTGAGCGGGCCATTATTCATGCTGTTTCCGAACAACAATTGTGGTTGGGGCGGTTCAATCTCGATGGAGGACTGCCGAGAAGAGGAGGCTGAGCCAGAGTCAGCGGGTGCCATCGGGAACGAGTCAATGGCGACTATTGGCTCCGGTGTTGGTGGCGGTGGTGGCGAGGATGAAGTGGTGGCAGACTCCTGTTCGGCAGACAATGCCTGTGGTTCATTGCTGAAGGATAAAGATGTTAGAGCTTTATTTTAAACATTTTTGCACACCTCTTTGCCAGAGCCATAAGTCTGTCAAATTTGTCGCCGACCGATGCAGCGGCCCGCTGATAGTAATCGTATGGAGCCTCACTTTCGTAGCCCATTCTGTGCTTCAATTCGGCCCTTCCGATTGATTCAATTGGTTTTTGCTCAAATATAACTCCTCTTCTTACCAACGCAGTTTGAAAAAATTCTCCTCCCGCTGTCGGTTGTAAGCCATTTCGGAGAGCACAAGTGCAAACACTGCCATCAGGAAGACGGCAAGCATAACCAGCAGAATGCCTTTGTAGCCTCGGGACTTGCGCACAATGATAGGCTGTGGAGGGAGCGGCGGACGACCAAGTTCGGGGCCCAGTGGCAACGGGATTCGAGCCTCTGTGGTGGAGTAACCGGGAGGTGGTGAGCCTGAAAATGGGGCATTTTTAAATTCACTTAGTTCAAATTCAATATTTGTTCCCCACCGCTCTTCTCCTTGCCATCTTCCGGTGGCGGCTTCTGGTCAAGTCCAACAGTGAATACCTTCATTTTTTCCTAAATTAAAATTGCCTTCAATTGGTCACGAATACAATTTTCGCGCGAACAAAATGACACGTTACGAATATCGAGCATTGCAAATTGAAGAGCGCGATGTGCGGTGGAGAGATGGGAAGGGGACACAAGACACATTCGAAAGGTGGTTCTCGCAAAGGAGATGGGGGAGAAAAGGGATCGGATGGGACAGATGGATTGGACGTCGTGTGAGCAAATATTTTGGCGGTGGGAAATGATTCGAGAGTCCGGGCTTAAATTGGTCAGCTCGCGAAACAGATACAAAAATACGAAAACAACGGCACAAAAATAGCTCAGACTCTTGTTTTTAAGGCCGAATTGGAGAGAGGCTAAGTGACGTATTTGATCCCAATTAGGTAATTCGCAGAAACTATGCGTTCACGAGTAATTGAGACGGAGAAGTGTCATCAAAGCGTGTTTGAATGCCGCTGTTGCTGCTGCTGATGATGATTGATGATATTGTTCTTTCTTTTTGTCGATTACACTATTCCACTTCCCACAACCATCATGTTTGTTACGTGAACAACCTAAGAGGGGAAACACAAAAGAAATAATACATCGGAAGAATGGCTGTTTGTGAAGGAGAGATTCGGGATGGCAAACAAATGCAATGCACATAGAGAAGGACTGCTGGAGGGGGGAATGGATGGAAAGAAGGAATCACTGTGACGCCGAGCAGGGGCAGAAGGACTGCGCTGAACATATGTGGACTGCGATTGGAAAAGTGTAAGGACTGGGATTTCTGCGATGACACATGGGGACATGGGGAAGAACAGAATGGACCGGAAGTTTGGATAGGAAATGTGCACGAGTCATAAAAGGAAAAAGACTGGATCTGATCGCAAAAGGAAGGCCGGCGGTGCGACAAGAGCACAAGCCATTTTTGTACCAGCCGGGTGTGCTGTAAAGGTAGAGTAAAACTAAAAGGGTGAGTGGACGCGCACAGTCTCTCCGATCAGCAGACCAAATACGTCAGGGGCAGAGCAAAATGGGCGGCAAATACAGCCCAACAACCAAAAGGTGAGACTGCCCCTGCGGGGAATCGTATTGATTTTCGCTAGAGTGGATGGAAAATGTGCGGTTTGGGGAGTTAATACATACATACATAGGTATTAGCTAATTAGCTATTAGGTATATACCGACATATACTGGTGGCGGAAGCAATTTGCATTTTTCAGTAGGCAGGGTTTAAGGGAAATTGCCGCGCAAAAGCTTCTGAATTGGAAGTGAAGCTAGATAATACATAAAATAAAAACAGAAAAAAATGAATTTAACGTGTTTCCCCTATGAGTTGAGTTTGAATCCCGAGTCCCGATTCAATGCTGCAACTTTTCAATTCACTTCACTTTTGCCGCACAGCAATCGATTGATTGTTGGATTCGCCTCGCGCAGCCTTTCTTTCTCCGGGTCGTCTCGCTTGCCCGTCAAACAATCCCTCTTGCGCCTCTATTCCCCATTCAGCCTAAGCGCCTTTACTCCGGCTTTGCGCGCACAGGTTCCTTTTACTCCGCCTTTTCTTTTCCTCCACCCCCATCCGCCTCTTTATTTCGTCCAGCCCTCTGTTATCGCCAAATGATGTGGCGCTGAGAGGTCAAACAAACGGGCAAAGCAGTGTATTTTGGATTTTGGAGGAAATTGAATTTCCCAGTGTTTCGGTGCGAATACATGGATGAGGGACAAAGCACTCGAGACGGAAACTCGCGCGAATGATGGTAGGCAATGGGAGTTGTGAGTTGTTTACGAATAAGTGGCGACACGGGAAGGGAAAATCGGGAGAGCGAGAACAGACCTTGGTGGTTGGTGGCGTGGCAACTGGTTGTTGGTTGCCCCATTCGCCCAAGTGACATTCGCTGTCGAGAAAAGTAAAAAACGAATGGTGAGGGATCAGAATTTGCTCTCCGAACTAACGATATGAAGATAGTATGATCGATATCAGCAGTTTTCAAATTAACGAGAATTTGTGTAAATTTATCGCAGGCAAACCAATAGTGTTGTTCCGGGATCCCGGTCCCGGAATCCGGGATTGACACCCGATCCCGGACCCGGAATTCAAAGTCAATTCCCGGTTACCGGAAAAAAAATACACCCCAAAGAATTGGGTTTTTGGACGGCAGTTGATTATATTTTTAAATTTTTTGTAGCCATAATGCCATAATCCAGGGTTTCGATTTTCTTATTTTCTTTGCATTCGTTCACTATTTGCTCGCTCGCATTTTGATTGACGAGGAAAGAGAGTTAGAATGAGTAGGAACTAGAAATGTAAGGAGAGAGAGATTTGATGATAGTGGCACGACAGCAGTGCTGACTGCTCGCCGCTCGCCAGAGGTGGGGGGGGGGGGGGGGGGGGGGGGGGACGCGGAGGAGTACCATTTTGGACTATGCGCTGAGAAAAGCCCAAAATTTTCGCCTGCGGCGCATAAAGCCTCAAAATTTAGGCCTGTGAAAACAAGAATATTACAAGATTTATAAAATTTTCGATTTTTACAAATAAATTTTATATGTTTTTGGGTCTTTTTCAAATTCCCGGTCCCGGAAAATCCCGGTCCCGGTATTTTTGGGCCATTCCCGGACCCGGTCCCGGTCCCGAAATTTTTTAAAAGCCATTCCCGGTCCCGATCCCGGTCCCGGAAAAAATCCGCTCCCGGAACAACACTACAAACCAACCTTGCAGATCGTAGAAAGGGAGTGTAAAAGAACTGGACAAAGTTTTGGTACTTGTCGGTTATCTCTACCCAGATTTGAAAATTTTTTTTGGTTTTTTTTGCTGAAAATCACATACATGGGATATTTTTGGGCGCTAAACACGAATCCGGGGTCAGTTTTCCG
>VAHH01001077.1:0-14917 GCA_013357305.1 Radopholus similis | reverse complement strand
ATTCCGCAGAATAGGAGCTATGCCTCTGGACGGAACTGAACTCGCAACCCGCAAGGCTAGTCAAAAAGACTAACGGCTGCGCCACTAAGGCATATGTTCGCGAGTGAAAAGAAGGGAACCAAGTGATTGGACTTTTGGACTTTGCCAAAAAAACGCTGTTCTCCTCCACTCTTCAATTGGCCATAACTCGGCCATTTCTCACTTTCAGAAGCCGCGGTTTGTCATATTCTGCCCAGAATTTAATGCTCTTTCTAGCTGGCTTTAAAGTTTTGAATTTAAAATTTTGACCGGATTTCGCAAATCTAACGGACTATAAGTCCATGGATTTTGAAAATCCGAAAAATTTTTCGAATCACAGATCTATAGCCTATTCGAAAGAGCATTTTTTTCTGGTCCTAATCACGGCCCTCTTTCTGGCCAAAGCTGCCAATTTCATGCTGAAAAGATCGATTGAAAACTCCGGCGAATGCCCAGTGGGCTTTATCCGGCCGATTTCAATTGGCCATAACTCGGCCATTTTTGACTTTCAGAAGCTGCGGACGGTCAGGTAGGTTCTGACCAGAATTGGAATAAACCGTAGCAAATAGCAGTGGCAAAATGCAAATATGATCAAGTGTCACACGTTCTCGTCCGTCCATTCCTGACTGTCCCCGTTTCTTGCGGCGAACTGCGCGAGTGATCGCGTATTGGCAACGTGCTGCGCACCGAGAGCGAGTTCAGCGAGGGCGAACTGAACGTGCGCTGGCCTTTGACGGTTAGTCTGAACATTGAATGGTTAATTGGCGACTCGTTGAAACGTCGGCGAGCCGAAACTTGCGGACCCAGTGTGGTCACCGGATCATTGACCAACGTGTTTTTTGGTTGGAAATCTGACTGATCACTTATTCTGGTCTATAATTTTGATCATTTTATGGGAAAATCGATTGTTCCAAAATCGAACAACTTTGTCCGCAATTTTCGCTTCGCCCGTTGAAACCTTGCAAAAACATTTACCTGTGCAGTGTACTCAGCGCCTGGATCAGCTGCTCCTGTTCGCTATTCAGCGAGGCGATTGAGGAGGATGGTGCGCCTGCGGGCGATGGTGAAGCGTCATTTGGCAGTCCCTCGGCTCTCTCGCCGCGCATCAGCGCCAAATGAATCAACGCGTCCAACTCGTCGAGCACCTAAAGTGAAAATGACAAGCTCATTGCCATACTGATGAAAGAATTTTTGAGTTATAAAGTGAAATTTTAGTTAATACAATTACTTAGAAATCCGAAATGAATGTACGATTCGCAGCTTAAGTGTTTAGGCTGTGTCTGCCCGTTTATGCCAAAACCTTGCGGAAGCGTTCCGGTGAAATGTCGAAGCGGTCGGCCACCAGTGAGATCAGTTCCGCGATGCTCATTCGCGTTCCGCCGAACCACACGCACACGTCTTGCGCGCCCTCAAAGTGCCGCCCCAGGTAGTGGATGCGCCGCAAATGGTCGCTCAACGCGCTGAAAGATGCTTCTGATTGCAAGCATAGATTGGTGCAAAGTCAAACGTGTCAACCTGAAGAGTGTGGACATGATGGCGATGCCGACCACCAGATAGGCCATGGTGGCCAGTGTATGGCACATTCCCTGCGGCTTTGGGCTCAGATCGCCGAAACCGATTGTGGTGATGCTGATGAAGCTGAAGAAATATTGGTGCCGCAGAACCAGTCCAGACACTTGCGCACCTGAAGTAGATTGCCGACAACAGGTCCATTTGGTCCAGCCAGCAGTGGAAAATGAGTCCGCCGAGCAGCGAGTGCGCCAGAATCAGGCACACCACCACCTTGAGCGGCAGCCGGCGAAAGTCTTCCACAGCAAGTTCGCAGTCGCCACGCACCGCAGACACCAGCACCTGTGGCAAAAGGCGGAGAGATTACAATTTGGAAGCGTTCATCAATATACTGCCTGAATTTGATGCGCCTTCATTGCATTCAGGTTGAATTTGTATGTACAAAGTTGGGATTCAGGACTTTTTGTTTCATAATCGTATGCCATATTTGTTGATTTTCGCCAATACCAAGCAGTATTTACCCCTTGCTGGCACAAGGTTGTGAGTTTTGGCATTTCGTACCCAATAGAGCTCTGCGACGAGTTCGCCCAAATTGGCCAGCGAGAGGAACACCAGCGGAATGCCAAGCATACAGAACGGGACGCAGAGTGCGCGTGCCATTTGCGAACGGGGCACAATGTTTCCGTAACCTGCGGGAAGACGACCGCAATATCTCCCATTGTTCAATTCTCGCGCCAACCGATTGTGGTGATGGTAGTGAACGAGAAGAGGAGCACTTCATGGAATGGCAGCTGTGCCATGTCGTCGTCGAGCCTCTGGAACAGGAACGCTCCGCACACCACGTACGCACTGACGACGGCCATCACGACGATGTGTGGGAGCGAGATGAGCAACACTTCCCGCTGGAATCGACTCTCGGCACAGGCATATTCAAGCTGGAACTTGGTGCGCCAAATCGCGAACGGATTGCCAAAAATGGGCCGACGCACGGGTCTGAACATTTTAAGGTCAGTATTTGCTGAATATTTTCGGCATTTACTGCCACTTTCCTTATCAAGTTTTGTCGGCATTTTTTATATTATCACTTTCAGTTTATCACTTGAAATCGCGCCTTACTTGGGTTGGCAAAGTGGCGTATGAGGAGAAGACAATTGGAGCAATGGCGTCGCTTTTCCTTCTTCGGGGGCATTTTTCGAGAGCGAAATCTTGAAGCGGCCCTGAGAATACATTTGCGGCGAACAAGGAGGCGACACTTCGTTCTGCAACGTAATCCTTGGATGTGGCACCTGGAAAATTTGGGTATTTTAAGATTGAAATTCTTTGCAAAAAATTGAGTATTTTGGGGTCGAATGAAATGAATGTCAAATTAGTTCTTAATCTGGGCCATTATTTACCTCCATCCTTGTGCCGGCCGCTCCGTTTTCATCCAGCGGTTGCTGCTCCACGTCGTCGATGAAGCCGATGAGGCGGTATTGGGCACGCGCGCACTGAATTAAGTGGCATGCACTGACGGCCGCTGTGGCGCTACTGCACGACGCACAATCTGCACAGCATATTGGGGCCAACGCTGTTTTGACTGGGCCTCCTCTTCCGTTTTGGATGACGAGCAGCTCTTTGCGCTGTTGAATTGTGCAATCGGATTTTGCGACAGGACGGCTAAAATTTGCTTTTAGACTCAAAATAGTAGGGCAAATGTCAATTAAATATTAATCAGTCATGGAAGTCAAAGGAGTGCTCATGTCCGTTCAACTCCCGAATGGCCAGGGAATTGAAAAATCGCTCTAATTTCCCCGGTTTTTGCTTGCCCAAAATTACGGATTGATTACCTGTTCTGCTGTTGTCCGCCGCTATCATTCACAGACATGAGTGAGTGGTGGCGATGAGTGTTGGGGCTGCTGCTGGAAGTGCAAAGTCCTCGTTTGCCCGTTTCCCTCACGGTTCCCTTTTACCTCTTTGTCCGATAACAGTTTGGCTGGCGGCAAACAACCGGCTTGTGACGAGACTGTTTTGACTTTTGACGGCCGATGATGAGGCGAATGGATGATTTGGTTGGTTGTTGTGCTGCCGCTCCGTTAGATGTCTTGTAAATTCGATTTGTAGTCGGCTGTCTTCCCTTTCACGGCGATCGATCGGCGCAGCGGTGCGGAAGCGCAAAATGAGCAATTGAAGGACCAGCAGCAGCAGCCAAGAATTGCGAATAATTCATTTGAACTGGGGCCATAAATCAGAGGCTATCAATCGCTGCACGCGCAAAACTCCCCATCACACCAAAATGCAGTGTGTGTTCCCTGAGCGAGAAAGGGAATTCATTTTAAACTGGAAACTCTCAAATTACCTTGGACTGAATTTGTAGCGCTCAAGAACACTAAATGTCAGATTAAAAAAACCTGGAAACGGCCGTCGATCTTTAACACATTTTAATGCGGAATAACATGTGCAAAACTGTAAAAGTCAACGAAGTGTATGAGGGTCAAATGGAGATCTGCTGGGTCGGAAATTCACGGCTCAACCGGCTGCCGTCTCCGTGTTCTCTGGCGCCACCAGGTCGCCGTAATATGCGTTGATGCACTTCACCTTCCCGTTCAGATGACTTTGCTCCAGCTCCACTCGTCCACCAGGCCCAGCCAATGCAAGCAACTGTAAAAGGAAGAATGGAGCTGTGTGCGTTCGCCTTGGCGCTTCTCTCTCACTTGCGCGACTCGCGTGTTCTTCGGCACAAAATACACAATGTTGGGCGAAATGCGACGAGCCACGCGGAAGGTGTGCACTCCGTCCGGCTGCATGTCCGCCAACAGGTCAAAGTGTCCGTGCGCCTTTTTGGTGTAGTCAGGGCCGCCCCACGGTGGGCTCAGGAACACTGCGTCAATGCAACCGCCGCCATCGCTTGGCCCGCCTGCTTTGGAGACGTTGCGCTGCTCTTTGTTGGCAATTGAACCAAACATTGCCTTCGCAATGTGAAAGAAGTCGCCGCAAATGAACGTGATGCGCCTCTCCACGCCGTACACGCGCGCATTCTGCAGTGCGCAACGCAACTTCAACGGGTCAATGTCGACGGCGAATACTGGAAACAGGAAACAGAGTTTAGCAGTTTTAAGGCCTTTTACCGTTAAGACCCTTCAGTGCAAATTGGATGGCATTGCCGCCCATGCCGGTGAACGCGTCCAGCACAGTTGAGGCGGTTCCCAGCGCGTTGCGCAGCCTGTCCGCCACATGGCGTGCAATGTGTTCCGGAGTGACTGAGAACCAGCCCTCTCAAAAAATCATCAGTTACCTAATCAGATTAGGCATCAGACGATTGCACCTCTGTCCATCAGAATGCCTTTGTCCAGTTTGGCGAAGAAGCGATAGCGTTGGAACCAGTACTTCATCATTTCCTGTAGCGTTTGAATTCTTCGTTTTCCAATTAAGAAAACCTTGTCTTTTGCGAAATAGCGATCCGCATGTTTTGCCACCAGTGCCCTGTCCCGCTGCGCGTCGTGGCGAAAGTCAAAGTGCTGCTTCTGCTCCAGTGTCAATTCTTCCCGAATCGGCTGCTCATCACCAGTAATAGTAGTGCTCACGGTGTCTGCTTCGTTGTTCTCGACTTCCTGGCTCATTGACTGTTTGGCATATTTGAATTGGCGCTGGCGCGAGAACTGGCTGGGATAATGCTCAAATTGCACCGAGTTGAGTTCGCCTAGTCTGGAAGGAAAGTGAAAAAAATTGGAGCTTTGAATGTTGCGTTCGCGGTGCTCACTTAGACTCCAATTTCTCTGACTGCTCCTCGTCTTGGCCATCGTCAAAACCCGGTGCATATCCCAACTTTCTAATCTGAAAATGTAACAAAGTGGGAAACTGAAACCTTAATATGGACTAACGCGTCGCTTCAGGTCTTCGCAGCCCTTTTTGCGACGCTTTTCCTCTTGGAGAAAGGGATGTTGCTGAAGCCAGTGCTGTCCTTCTCGCTCTGCCTTTTCGAATGCTGTTTCTATTCCAAGTCCTGGCTTCGCTTCTTCATTTGTTGGGAAAGGCAACAAAGACTTTGACTGTTCCGCGTTCGATGCTTCTTGTTCCACGGCCACTACTGCTGCTTCTTCGCTCTTCATATCGCCCATATTCACGAGTTCCAAATCGCTAAAAAACATTGAGAAAATAAGTCCGGATTTGGGTCAATGCTCACTCAATGTAGACGCGTGTGAACACGCAGTTGATGTGTGTGCCGTTCTCGAATGTGAACTGCGCGTCCAGCAAATACTCCCAATCGAATTCGTAAGCTCCGTCCACAATCTCTTCAACGTCGCACTTCTGTTGATCGCATTCGCTCATAATCCAAAATTAGGCTTTGCTGAAAATGCAAATCATAATCATTATCGTGCAGGAAATAATAATGCGATCGCAAAACATCATTTGTTAAAAAAATTTTACATAATGGCGCAACTTTCAATTTCTTCGGGCTAAAATATTTGCAATGAGATTTTAGAGATCACAACAAATTCAACATTAGCATTAGGCATTTGGGTTAATTATCATTTGACTTAAGAATAAGATTTAAGCGCAGGATGAGAAGGAATCGGGTGGAAGCGTATTTGCTCTGGGATCATTAGATGGGCGGGGGAATGCCGAGAAATGTCTAAACTCGTTTTTCGAAACAAAGGGGTGGGGTTCATGCTTTGGTTATTTCTTGCGCTTCTTCTTGTTCTCCACCAGCATGTTCGCCGTGTTGCCCAGGATGATGCGCTTCTTCTCCTCGTCATCGATGGGTTCCACCGCCCCAGTGATGCGCTCGAGACCGCCGCCGGCCAGATGATTGAGGCGAAACTTCTGGTTGATAAATTGCTGCAGGAGCACCCGTTTGCAGCGCTGTTTGATCGCCAGCGCCAGGTCCAGCCACGTCCAGCGTTTATCGTGATACTCGAATATCGGGAATGTCATGTTGAAGCGCTCCACATCCTCTAGATTCTTCTCCTTGTTGCCTTTGTAGGAGACGATCAGCTGCACCGCCGGAATGATGATGTAGTGGAATGCGTTGTTCTTCTCCGAGCGCAGCTTCATCTTCTCGATCTCGTCTAGTGTGCTGGCCGACGTGTTGCTCCGCACCTTGTACACCTTGCCGCTGCGGAACGACTGATTGACGGCACCCCGAATGCGACTGGCGAACGAAGAACCCTGTTGCTGCTGTTGCGCTTGGGTGTCTTCCGACGTGTCCAAGTTGGTCTCCTCCTTGTCAATGTTGCGGCCAGGGAAGAAGTAGCGCATCATTTTCTTAAATTAGAGGCACCATGAACCATCATGTTGGTCACTTACTTCGAAAAAGCGATGAGTTAACTGCGCCTGCATCGGTGTAATGTTCACTGAAGTGATTGAGGACATTTTCAAGAACCACCTCAAGCCAAAACACAACCAAACCTTCAAAGTGTTCTTTTACGCTGATTCCGCCGACACGCGGCTTCTCGCGGCAAATGACGCGCACTGAGGGCGTCACGTCCACGCCGCCCTCCTTGCTGGTGGTCTGGAGACGGGCCAGTGTCTCCTTGTATTTGCTGTTCGGCAACAAATTGAGCACTTTCACAATGCCGATCTCCAACAGATGGTCGCCCGAGTTGTCAATGCGGGCAGTGCGCGAGTAGAGGAAGTTGCGTATCTGCACTTCGGCCAGTGACAACTGCCCGTCGCTCTCGGTCAGCCGCCAAATGCAGTTCTCAAAGCAGACTGAAACGGTAAAAAAGGTTCGTCTGTTCGCTTCAATTTCACCCAGTTCACCCTCAAAACGGCGCGCAATCAGCTCATCTTTCTGCTCCTCATCGTCATCTGTGCCAGCCCCTCCTTCGGCATGGTGTTGGCGTAGCAACTCAATCTTCAACTGCTCCGTCTGGTCCATAATCGTCAGCTCTTTGTAGCAACTGATCATCATGGCCAGCTCGTCAATTAGCGAATTTTGGCGCTGCTTGAACTCGTCGATATCGCGCTGCAACTGCTCACTTTCCGCCTTGAGCCTGTGGTGGAGGAATATTCCATAATAATCTGGGAGCATTAAATGTTAACTGTATATCCTGGGGCAATGCCTGGATCTCCTTGCTCAAAAAGTAGAGTTGGCGCTCCATTGATCGAATCAGTGAGACCAGTTCACGCAAGTCACTCTGAAGCCAGCAAAAATCAAAGCCAATTACCTATATATACTTATCGCACCTGTAATTTTTGGATGGACGCACGCACCGCATGTCTGGGCTTCTTGACCAGCTCGAACCACATGCGGCGACGATTGCCTTCCGACTCGGTTTTGCGTGGGTCAACGAACAGGATCAAGTGTTGCAGAATGTCAATGCACATCTTGTTGGGCTTTACTCTCCCAAATAAACTTCAACTGGACTCACTTGATACTGCTCCGAATTGGTGCACACTTCCAATATGTTGTGTTTGAGCGTGAACGTGTCCACCTCTTCGCATCGCCGCTCGCCCAAACTGCTGCGCGATTTGCGCGGACTCGCTGTCGGAATTGTGACTGCCATGTCTTCCAGGTCTTCGGACATTTCCAGCATGTCGGAGAAGTAGCAGAAAAACAGCTGGCAACTGCACCGCGAGGCGACCCGCTGCAACTGCAGATCAGCATCGGACGATGTGGTGCTGTTGTCTGCAAATTGAAGCAAAAAGTTCAAGATTGCCCCTTTCAAGGCCCACCAACGACCACTCCTCCGACCGCTTCGCCAGTGGTCGAGAAGTCGTCCACTTTGCTCTGCTGCTGCTCTGATTGCATTTGCTTCTCCTCGATCACATCCCTGTTCAGCCAGTGGAACTCGGTGGGCTTCAGTTTGCCGCCGCCCTGTTCCAGCGCAATGAACACCGGTGCAAAGTACTGGGAAAATCGTTCATGAAATTTCAAACGAATCAAAAGTTTACCTGCATTCCCGAAAGTACAGTGGTCCACGAGTGCTTCAGCAGCAGCTGGGTGTGCCGCCAGACCGGAATGTGCAGACGCTGTGTGACTGAGGCACGCGCAGCAGTGACCAGGATGAAGCCACTGCGTGTCTCCGAACTCTTCAATACCAGCTGACTGTTCAGCAAATCAACTAGAATGCACAAATGAACTTGGTAATTAAAAACGATTTTGGCAAAACGCACTTTGCCAATTCGTCAAGATCACGTCATTCACCATGCTGCAAAGGGCGACGCCATTCAACGAATCAGTCGGGTTTTGGACGATCTGTTAAATGTTGAGTGATTCAAAATAGCCAAATGTTGTGATCTGTTCAGAACCCCACCTCTTCGCTGTACGCCACCAAATTTGTCTCTGCCTCGTCTACTAGCCGCCACAACATCTCCCTATCATCAATCATGTTCCCATTTGACGAGGTCGACGTGCGATGGTGCACCCCGCCAGGGCCAGTGCCAAAATTCTCACGCCTTGGACTGTTACCGGGACTAAACGCGAAAATTATTCGTGTGCTTCCAAATTTGCGTTATTCGCTCAATCCTACTAAATGCCGCCATTTGCCATTGTGGCGGTGCTGCCCATTCGTCGTGCTGTGGACTGTTGTTGTTGTTGTTTTGCACGCTGTTGAGCAGCCAATGCACTCGATGCCGACGAGAGAGGCTGTTGTTCATCGCCAAACTGAAATGATAGAGGGCTACTCTGATTCGGAATTCCACAATTCCTCACTTACCTTGAACATTTTCAATGCTTCGTTGTTGAGAATCTTGCGCAGAATGTGTGCCTTCTGCACGCCTTCCGCAATCACCAGACAAATGTCGCGGTTGTCGATGGTCCACGATGCCTTCAGGTCAGTGATGGTCAGACGATGGATTGGCGCTCCTGGACTCATGGCTCCCAACGAATAAGCGGAACTGGCCCCACTGCTTCCGTTCTCGTGCATAAGACCCTCTTCAGGATTGGACTTCTATACAAATAGAAAAGAGAAATGATACAGTGATATTGTGACTTGGCATATTTCGAAAATAATTCATTTATTTTTTAATTTTTCAGAGTCCCATTCTACAGTTAGGGCCATCGGCCATAGCCACACTTACGCGATGCGATTCGCGAATGTAGATGAGGCGCGACAGGCCCACAAAGAAGCTGGAATTGTTGCTCTCGGTTGATGTTGAGCTGTCCATCATGTTGCTGGTGCTGTCCCCGTCTTCCTCGCTGGCCTTGGGCGGTTGGCGCTTGTCGCCGTACAAGTGGATTTGCGCATTCTCCAACTGTGCAGACGTGTGCAGCATTTTCCACGCGGTCTTCGCGCGCCGCGAGATACCATCCTTCATAATAGGCAGAATCCATTTTCCGTTACGATGTTGCTGTCCACTCACCACCGATTGATTGGCATGAACCTGGAGCAGTGTGGCACACGTGAACTGCAAACTATCGCTCATCACGCGAAAGCCATGGGACGAGGAAAAGGACATCCAGTAGGAGATCAGGAAACGAGGCAGCGTCGCACTCAGATGGACGGTGCGCAAATGGCGACTGAGCTGGTAGCGCTTCGTCTTCACACTGTTGAAGATCAGGCCGCGCTTCACCGGTCGATTCACCGTCATAAATGTACGCTGCAAACGTGCATTTTGCCCATTAGTGTTATTCAGGCTAATGGCACTAACCATCAAAAAGTCGAGGCACTTCAGTGTGTTGGCGTAAAGCAAAATTTGGGGACACTGACGATCCGAGCTAGGCTCCGAGTCCCACGAGTTTGTTTCAAAGCGTACAATTGCGTTTACGTAGGCGGAACGGAACGCCCGGTACGAGTCGTGGCCAATGTTGCTCGAGTACTCGGGCAGTTTGTCGGGAGCACAGGGTTGTACACTGAAGAGGAAATGCTTTAACATTTAACTTGTTAAAGGTTAAACCGTCCCAACTGTATAGAGAGTGCTAATTAAATTGCCTATGATGGTCGTGCTGACCGCCGAGACAGGACCAGTCCAGGTGGATGGTGCAGTTTAAGCGTGGCAAATGCAACAATCTGGAGTCGTCGTACTTGCTGGCGGTCCGAATGTAGGCGTCCACGTCGCTCCGAATGCGGAACTCGCCGGTGAGCCAGTCGAACTCGAAGTCCTCCCACACAATCTCGACCAGCTCGGTGTCCTATTTTGATTTTGAAGATTTTACATAGAATTTGGATTATTCGGATTAGCGCGCAATAGTTACGTTGTATGGATCGGTGGAGGCCAGCATCGACGTCTGCAGGCGTGGACAGTTCATCGCGAAGCGCCCGTGCAGCAACAGGCGGAACTTGTCCCAGAACGGCAACGCCTCCGAGGGATCCTTGGAGGGCGCGTTGACCAGACTCCAGCACAGCGAGATCATCGACAGACACGGCTCCCAGCAGGGACCGTAGGTGGCCTTCAGGTCGTTGATCTCGCACTTCATGTCGTAGAAGAACTTGAGCGGGCACATGTTCCGATCGATGGTGAACGTTCCCCACGGGGCCGGGGTGTGCACGAACTGTTGGCGCACCGAGCGGCTTTCTGTGCAAAATAATAAAAACGTAGATTCAATCGAATTCCTTTTCCACTTTTATCTCGAGATTAGGCATATTTAAGTGATTAGATCTTTTACCCATTAATTGTTCAGCGCCACACAGTGTGCCCCAAAAGTGCGCCTTCTGCAAGTGCATGTATGGCAGCGGATAATCGCGGAACGACATTCGGCTCTCGGTCACGTCGAATTCAATGGCGCGCGCCCAGAGTGTGGAAAATTCCGGTGAATCGGTCGGGAAATGGCTGCAAGATGATTGGACGATGTTAACAGATAACCACGTTTATTCTTACGATTCTGGGTTAAAGCGTTGAATGTAAGCGAGCACATTGTCCTTGCCGTGCAGCGACGGGTCCGCGTAGGCGCGCAACTCAGCCTTAACGCATGTTCATTGGTTATACTGCTTGAATTCTATTTGCAAAATCAAAATAGCACTTCGTCCATTTGCCACTTGAACAGGCATCGGTCTTGCTGCTGTTGGCGCACTTTGCCAATGCGCTCCACGTACAATTGGCTTTCCTTGTTCACCAGCGAGCGGTACAACGCGTCCACTTTGGAGTCTGAGATTACAAGAGCATTTTTGGATCTCCAATTTGGTTAAAGCAAACACTTGCCCGGAAAGAACGGGTCCGCCTTCTTCAGTTGGGCGACTCGCACGTCTAGCATTTGCTTGCGGCGCTCGCGCTCAAACACTTCGTCCGTTTGGACTTCGTAAATGTTTTGCAGCTGGATCTCGAATGGGTCGTCATCGAGGCGCAGAGAAAGGCGCTTGATGCGAATGCGAACATCCGCCGGCAAAGGACTGTCGCTGGTGAACGGTTTTCGTGTTATTCCATGAACCAGCTTCACCCATTTGATGCAGTTGACCAACTCGAAATGGAGAATTTTGACTGAGGTAAGGGAATCGAGAAAAAATAACCTCCTCAAATGCATCTGCAAATCGATAGCCGTACGGGAAGACAATTTCCAGCGCATCAGCACTCCAATCCCACAATCGATTGCGCTCTGCCAAATTGAACTCCGCACGAATCACGTTCATGAGCAAGTCTTGCGGCGTGCACTCCAAATTGGGGTTCTGTGAAGTCATTTGTTAATTATTAAGCGCCCAATTGAATGCCAACCTCAACATTCATGATCATGTTTCCGTCCATTTCGACCAACAAATTTGTGGAGCTAGCCTTTGCTTGTGATATTCCGCTACGACAAACGGAAAATGAGGGAACAATGAAGCGAAAACTGGAACAGCAATTAATTGCAATGCATAAATACTCCATTTACATGTGATTGCGTGGCAACCGGAAATCCAACTGGACCGAGTGCTCGCTATTCAGTTCAAAGAAAATTTGTGTCGATGCCGTGCTTTGACTTGGATCTTGGGAGCGAAATGAACGTGCCCAAATGACCAAGTGGATGAGCCGAGAGACAAATGATCTAAGAACGGATTTGTACGTAAAATGGATAATCCAAATACACCGACTAACTTGATCAGCAGATGCATCGTTGGCGACCAAATTAGCTCGGTTGGACTGTCCAATTTGATGGAAACGTGCAATGCGCCCGACGAGAATTTTTGGATGCGTACAGTTAGCGACTCCAACCCTCCATACTGAAGTTATGTTCAGCTTTAGCAGTATTTTAAATTTCACGAACCTCTTCTATCATTTCCGTCTTTTTCTTGACGCCATTTCCCACCTCTGCATACATCTCGTCTTCATTGTATGCGTTCACTTTGAGCAGTTTTCCAATGCGTAAACTCTGTACGGATGCGCCAAAATTGAGGGTTGGCCCTCCACCGGGGCGCCAGTCAAACAGCGAGTCAAGTCGCATATTTGTGAGATCCAACCACAGTCCATTTGACAGAATTAACTCCACTCGACCAATGGAGAGCCATCCAAGTCCACTAATGTTCGCTTTTCTACAGGCGAATATCCGACGCAATGCAAAAGCGAACAACAGACCGGAATACCTGAATATTACTCACATTTCTCAGAAATTTCTTTTGCTCACCTCTTAAGAAGATGAAAAATGAAAATCAGCGCAACAACCACAATCGAGAGGTAAACACCCATTCTAGTGTCTTTTGTCCGTCGCCCACGCAAATCTCCGCGTCCGGCTTCTATTGCTAAAAATGATTCAACTTTCAGGCAAAATTATAAATATGAATTATTTTTAATTTATAAATGGAAATTCGGCTTTAATATACATTTTAAATTCGTGAAATTATCCTTATTTCAATTGCAAAGCGTAAAAGAAATAATTTCAAAAATTAATAAATCACATAAAGGCAACAGTAACGGCAATGAGCAAATCAAAATGGTGTTGTATAATGTGATATCTGATATGGCAAAAAAAGAAGTGTTAGCGATGTAGAGGTTCACTTTCTCAATCAGCGTCTGCATCAGGGAACAGCGCCACGAAGCCAGTGATCAGTGCAAAACCGGCGATCAGCACCAGCATCTTCAACGGCCTGCTGTTGTGCCCATGGGCTAATTCGTGCGGGAGCACCTCGAACGCCGTTATGTAGAGGAAAGTACCGCACGCGATCGCCTAACCAATTTATTTTATCATTTTGCACTAGTGTCTTTTTTGATTACCTGCAGGATGCCAGATATGAGGAACATTGACGCTCGTCCGGTCAGCACGTCCACAATGCCGAGCCCGATGAAACCGCCGATCAGCACTTGTCCGGCGAAAATTGTGCAGCAAAGCACAATCGTGAACGGCCTGAGCCTTGACTGGACAAGCCGAACGCCAAGGCTAAAGCCCACAATCGATTTGTGGATAAGCAACGCGGCAAAAATCTTTGAGAACGAAAACTTAGAGCAACAATGGTCATTGGCAAATTAAACCTGTAAAAGCACTGAAACGTCGGAAATCATGCCAACTGAGAGACCCTCGAAGACGGCGTGAAGAGAAAGCGCGAACACAAGCAACAGGACGCGCATTGTGGAGTGCTGTTCGCCTATGTCCGAGCCGTACAAGTGCTCTTCGTCGTTTGTCCCGTTTGTTGTCTCATCCGCTGCCAAATTGCCTTGGCTGTTCAATGAGCCCGCGTTTGCCGATTGTTGATTGCTGTGGTGATTGAGGATGTCCGCACCGCCAATCCAGCTGCGCTCATGAGCGTGCAATACCATCCAAAACATTCAGTTGTTTTGAAATTAGCCTTTAAACAAAAAACCTGTTCTAACAGCATAACGAGCAGGAAGCCGACCGAAATGCAGAATGCGGGTAGTGGAAACTCGATTGAATGGCCCATGTGTTTCTCGGCCTTTGAGACGGACGCGATCGCATCTGGCAGCAAATCCAACAGGCAAGTGGCCAGAAAGACGCCGGCACCAAAGCAAGAGATCAGCGAGAAGAGGCGCGGCAAAAATGGTGAATGGGCACGATGGTTGACAACGAATTTGCGGAGCGGGAATGAGGCCTATACTGACCATGAAGAGGATTTATTTGAAGGAAAAACTAACAGTGCCGGCCAGCAAAGTGCCAAAAAAGAGGATGACGAGCAACACCGCTTTTATTGCATGTCGGGCCGGATTCAATGGTGTCGGCGTCGTCGTCGTAATGTTGTTATCCATACTTTAAAAAATAGTTTAAAATGTTGGCGGATTTCGTCTAAATTCAGTTAGTAATATTATTGTGCTATAGCTTTGAATTTGATAAATCTGCAGATAAAAATGATTTACACAAATAAACTACTTGTTGCATTTTTATCTTAAAAGATGCAGCGGGCAATGAAACGTGCGCAATGAAACGACCCCCGCCGGACTCTAATTCTAATCAGAGTGTTAGAGTTAGACGTTAGAGCAGAGCTGAATGAGTATCCAGCTAGTACACCCCACCTGGGCCACGCCATCTGGGCCACGGCCATTTGGGCCACCGTCCACCTGGGCCACGGCTTCTTGGGCCACCGGTCATCTGGGCCACGAATATACTAGTAATTCA